>JARYGA010046500.1:0-26927 GCA_030545235.1 Helianthus tuberosus
AATTGCCAAACGTATTGAATAATATGTCAAAATGTCTATGTCAATATGTAAATCATGTAATGTGTAACCAATGTCAATAATGTTTATGTGTCAAATGTAAATCATGTAATGTGTAACCAAAATGATATGTATGGCTAGTGAAATATATCAACTAAACCATATGCACAAAAACAAAGTATTGAAGTAAAACACAGTTTAAATCAAAGCTATGTTTTGTGGAAATGCATGCTATACTGATACAAATATCTATGCGGTATTGTGAGAATGCATACATCCAAGCCTTGAGACTGTGGCGATAAACCCTTAAATAAATTAAAGGTTTATCTTGTTGTAACTGTATATCGAATTCGGTCATTCCTTTCATCCCCACCTACCCGGGATGTCCGGAACGGGAGTTGTCAATTCATATGGTACCACTACCTACTAACGAACGGCATGATCGGTGTTAATGAATGTATTGTTCCATTTATACAAACCAAATATCATATCAAAATGTAAGCATGTGATGAAAACAAATGTACTAAGTATGCAATAGATGAACATACATAGCATGTGATGTGATGTGAAACGATGTACTAAGTATGAACTAAATGGACATACATAGCATGAAATGTAATGAAATCATGTACTATAAATGTACTAATGAACATAGCATGTATATGATGTGAAAGCATGAAAGTAACAAGTAGGCACATGTGTTTCACCCCAAAACAGTTTGAAAACGGTAAAAAAGGGGTCTATGTACTCACTTGAGATTGCTCAGAAGTCCTAAGATAACCACCAAGCAATGCTAGAGATCACGGATATCAAACGGCACCTAATATAGGTAACTACATTAATAAACCGGACCTAAATCGGAAGATCGGATAGAATGAGGGTTCGTAAACCAAATGAGTATGGGAACTCGTGTAATATGGTTTAACAACGCCTACATACTAAATGAATCCTAACATAAGTGCTTATGACCCATTACGACCCGTTTAGGTAGCTTATGCTACTTTAACGCGTCGCTCGCGTGAAACGCGTTCGGACCGCCTAACTAGTCCTATGACAAGTAACATATGCCTTAACATGTCTAATATTGTTGTCAAATCAGTTTAGATGTCAAAAGTTATGTTACATATGTTTAAAATGAATTTTGGCATCAAAGGGGTATTTTGGTAATTTACCTAAGGCATATAAACTACCTATCATACAACTACTTAAACGAAGCGACCATAAGGTATAAACTCGTAAGGTTATTCCCTATAAACTATGGTCACCTAAAGTGCTTGGTCGGATCCTAATGATCGACCAAACGGGTCGGGTTCGAAAGTATAAGCGATTGTTTAGATCGCTTACCTTACGACCCTAAATAAGCACTAAACTAAAAGTGACGAGCTAAGCATGTTAAAACATGCTTAACTAAGTTTAGAAAACAGGTTTGGTATCAAAACAAATGGTCTTGATACCCACAAGTAGTTTGGTTACAAAATACGCAAGAATACGTATTCTGACCGAAACTACGGCTCGTCACTGAGCCTAGATAACGTGGAAATCAGTCGGTATAGTCACTAGGGACTATAACCATCGTGATCACGCTCACGTTATGAAGTTCAATTGAACTTCGCATCGACCATAAACTGGTCATTGCAGAAAGTCTAACAAAGTTCGACTTTCGGACTCGAAAAGCAATAAAAGAACGAAGGAACACTTACGAAGGGTCCCCGAATGCTAATCTAGATCAAAATAGCTCAGGTATGAAACAAAGGTTTCAACTTAGAGCACAAATGATCAGATTCTAGTGAGAAATGAAGTTGGGGTATGTGGGTATTTATAGTAAATGGACAACCGTTAGGATCATTTCTTGGAAAAGGGGGCACGATCTAAGCCGTACACTTGTTGGAAAGTTGTGGTAACTCATTTGCCATCCACCATAAGAGTTTGACACTTGGAACTTGGCCTTTGGAGAGTGTTAAGGGCTGTTAAAAGCTGAAAAAAAAACGTTTTGCTGCATCTGGCCCCTGTTTACGGACCTAGTTTGGCAGATTTACAGTTTCAGTCCCTGCAACCTCAAAACTTGGTTTTCGATGCGTTTTTTTGACACGTTTAAGCCCCGTTAACCCCATTTCAAAGCTCTAAAATGAAGTTAAAGTATAGGGAACTTAAAATGTGTTCAAAAATATCTCGGGTGTCGGTTCGTTTAGCCGTACGGTTACGTTGTTCGGTTAATTACGACGGAATGCGCATAAGCGCGAAAAATGATCCAAATGGCGTGACGAATGGATTTTTCTTATGCCAAACACTAAAATAAAATATTTTAGTGCTTACATAAATTTTTGGATGTCCGGATGTATTCAGAACGTAAGTTATGCGCGAAAATGCAAACTTGTGCACTTTTTGACGCTTTTTATCCCTGAATGACCCCAAAAGTTTATTTTAGCATACCGAACCCCTCAAAGCCTATATCTAAGCTATGTAAAGGATATTTATGGTATGTTTAACTTATGGTCATGTTCCGGAATGTCTGTTACAGTTCAAATTGGCATACTTTCGCAGTTTGTCAAGTTTAGTCCCTGTAAGCGAATTAACTTGTTTTTGCCATACCAAAGCCTTCAAAACTTATTTCTAAGTTATGTAAAGGTTATTTAAGGTATGTTAAGCCTATGTCACTATTCCGGAGTGTTTGTTGCATTAAACTGGTTATATTTATGCATTGGTGCGCGTATAACCTTCCAGAAAGCGATTTAGAGTTTGGAATTGAACAAAAATTGATATGTGCAAATGATACACATATTTTTACAAATACCAAGTATGAAATATAATATTTCATTGGTTCGGTATTTGTTTGATGGCCGTGGAGGCACAGGTGTTACAGTCTCCCCTACTTTAGGAAATTTCGTCCCGAAATTTATTTAGAGGAAACTTGTGAGAGTTAAAAACATGAAGTTGAAAAGATCGAACAATATTGGTTAGGGTTCTGAACTTCTAGTAACCTTAATAATATTATGCTTGCAATGTAAGAGGGACACTTATATACAAGTATATGAAGCGTCATTGGTGCGTCCACCGTACCTCCATTACACCGTTCTCATTTTGTTATTGTTGTCGCTATCGGTTCTTACACATAATAAATCTTACTGGGTTTCTGTGCACTAAATTTCATAATTATGTACGCGTCCATAAATAGACAATTCCTTGCACAGTTCACACAGTCTATTTTATAATGTGTAGGGTAAAACCAAATGAACAATCCTGTGATGAGTGTGACTAGACCGCCATAGAGTCCTTTTAATTAAATCAATAAATGATCTAAATAGACTATCAAGGAGTCTGTTCAGCTACATCACTAGATGTCGTCCTTTAACCAAATTGTGAATCAATCTTTTTTACTAGATCACTAAAGGGTCTCTTATGAATCAAGGAGTGGTACTATATAATCCAAGGGTCTTAACTATTACATAGAAGCCCATTAAGGATTTAAGGTAGTACCTTTTTGAATATCCTACTACGAATCCCTCATATGAAGATATGAAAGATTCTACGAGGATTTGGATAACGAATATCCAGAGTATCCAAACACAAAAATGCATAAAAGAAAACATAAGATGAATAAACACATAGTCGTATAACCACAAAGATTGTTTATTTGTTAATTTGTTTTGTTGACAGAGCACATGTATTTAAAGTACAATAGGAATCCATCTCGTGGATTTCATTTGGCACTTTAAACATTTACAAGAATCTATCTATAAAGATAGAAAGATTTTTAAAAGAGAAATTCGATTTCGATTATAAGGAACCGAAATGTCCGAATTCAGGTACATAAGGAATCCAATTAAGGACCCTGATTTGAATGATGATCATCCATAAGGGTCTAAATGTGAAGATAAAAAGATCCCATATGGATTTTAGAAGTTGAAGATGTTTTGAAACCTTGCACTGGACGTGCTTATGTCAAAACATGAAGTAAAAATGCTTACGAAGTTGAGATGCTAGATATGCCAAGGCAACATATGAAGCAGAATTTGAAGGTTAAGTAAATGTATGAGGAAAATATATTTGGAAAACTATGCATGGGGTTCTAAAAATGTTTTTTAAACCTTATATATAATACTTTTGAAATCATAAAGTAGGTTTTTAGATAAGTATATTTATAAAAATGTTTTAAAATCATGCGAAATGAATTTTTGAAATTATGTATAAGGTTTTTGGAAAACATGAATGATGCTTTTGAAATCATGCACTTGATAAGAAAATATACTGTGTTAATATTGTTTTCAGACTATATGAAATATTCTGAAATTATGAAAATTGTTTTTTTTTTTTTTTGAAAACCTAACCAATGTTTTTGAAATAACATAGACAATGCATTTGAAAAAAATTGTTTTCAAACTATATGAAATGTTTTGAGATCATGAAGATTGTTTTTGAAATACTTGTACTGTGTATGTTGAGAAAATCAAAACGTAATGGGTATGAGATTTGAAACTACCCTTAGTTATCTAACCAAGGATTTAATGGCATAGATGTGTAAAAAGCACGATTACTCATAATTTCACTTTATTTCATGTACTTCGTTTCTTAGAATGAAACGAGTACTTAAAATTTTTGGGGGAATCATGAGTGATCATTTGAGAGGGAGAATCACAAGAGTAGTTTGTAAGAAACATAGTTCCTTGATGTAGGTATCATAGGAAAAGTCATACACACATGTAACTACACTCGTATATCAGAACTGTGAACAACAATTTATTTATAATCAAACAGATTGTTTCACATTACAAGAAATAGAAGAAACAAAAGCATAAGACAACAACATCTTCTAATCAGCCAACTGCTCATCCGTGGGTTGGATTTACATTAGCAAGCTTTGGGCATTTGTTCCTGAAATGGCTCGTATCGCCACAGTTGTAGCACGATCCAGGCGGAAAGCGAGCTTGAGTAGGGTTGACTTGGGGTTGATTTGGACCACTTTGGTTTGGGGTAAATCGACAAGCATTTGCCAGGTGACCGAGTCGCCCACATGATGCACACAGACGACACTGTAGGTGAGCTAAGTGGTGTGCATTACATTTGTCGCATATTGGGGTTGTTCCCTTGTATTGCTTCTTAACAGGTTGTGTTGCCACCCGGATGGGTCCTGCTTGATTTGGTACTGCTGCAGTTGGACAAACCCTTGCCGTATGACCTATAAGTCCACAAGTTTGGCAATTGCGGCACTTCACACTAGCCTGATGATGAAGGCTACATTGGTTACACAAGGGTGCAGTTCCGTTGTATGGCTTCCTAGCAGGGGGTTGAGCTGGTTGGTTGGGGATGGCTCGACCATTGTGAGCGACCACGGCGAAGTCCTGAGAAGCCTTTCGCTTCTTTGACTTCTTAGGGGATCCAGCCTGTTCATCCATGGTCTTTGATTCCTTGATTGGTTTCTTGGCTGGTGGTGCTGTCATTTGGCTAGGTCTTGCCTGTTTTGGTGCCACTGCTGCGGGTTTCCTTGAAGCCTTACGTTTCTTTGGTTTAGGTGAAGGCTTGGCTTCTGCTTCCTTTGGTGGCTCCTGAGTGGCTCCATTTTTTAGACGAGACATGGCAATGCCTAGATCCACAGACTTCAGTATCACTTCGCCTATTTGTTGGGCAAATTTGGCTGTTTGCTCGGACATTTGACCGGTGCTGAGAGGAAGAGACATTCTAGAAGAAAATGAAAGACATAGGAAGAAACAAGTGAAACGTCATCGGGTAAATAATGCAGAATGGTAATGCATAAGAATTTGCGATCATTTGTTTGTTATCTAAGGCAAACAAATGAGACAGTGACAAATCAAAGTAAATGGGTCAAAAATAATGTATCGCGAAGACATGCTCGCCTATAAGTGAACACTCATCCCAAGAATTCCCAGGTAAGCACAACTGGTCTCGCGTCTGATGAGATGTATACGAAGTGCTTGCCTAGACAGAAAACCCAGAATACAGGCATTCACCCTTCCAGTTTGCACGTGTTCACATTATTTAAAACCCAAAACCTTGACGAGGTTTTGAAAACTCAAAGGGGTTCAAAACCTTACAATAGAGGGTTCAAAACCTTACAATAGAGGGTTCAAAACCTAGTAATCAATCATCCTAGAACAGATGATTAGTTTTCAAAGCGGTTTTGAAATTTATGTTCTTGTTGTGGTTGTCGCCTAAGGATAGGTGACAGTATTGTTTTATGACTAAACGCAAGTAAACTCGCGTTAGGGTCCTAGGAAGGTTATAGACTAGGTCAAAGTATTACTAATAACCTAATTCCCTATAACCATGAGCTCTGATACCAACTTTTCTGTCACACCCCGACCACGTAGAACAACAATACGTGGCGGAAAACGTCGGGGAGTGTTGTAACAGAATCATTGTTTCATAACACATGGAAATTGAAATATTGTTTTATTGATTAAAGTAGTTACAATGTCATGACAATCAAAGAAACATAATATAAATAACTAGTCTTGCATCTTTTATTGTCGCTAAGGCCCAAGTCCGCCTAAGTGTATCTTGATAAATCCTATGCACCATATCCTGAAACACATGTGAAAATAGGTACGTCAGCATAAAAATGCCTGTGAGATACATAGGTTTATGAAAATAGGATTCATGACTTATTGTTTAACAAAATGTTTAGTCATGAACCTTGTAATTTGATTTGTCTTGTAAATCATTTGAAAAATGATAAGATCAGATGATATGTATAAATAAGAGAATAATGTATGGTTAAATGAATAACCATATAAAAATGAGTTTGTATAATTTAAGTTGTTTGTAAAACAATGTATTGTGAAAAATAGGTTATTTGTATAAAATGTTATATGTCTCAATTTGAAATGGTTCATATAACGCTACGATATGTAATACCATACAATCACTTATATATAGGAAGTACCAGCGGCGTATCCACCATGCTTGTATCATATTACACACGCCTCGTTACTCGAATCACTTACCCAAACAAACCACCAATGTAAGATGTCTATGTTTAAACCAATTGCCAAACGTATTGAATAATATGTCAAAATGTCTATGTCAATATGTAAATCATGTAATGTGTAACCAATGTCAATAATGTTTATGTGTCAAATGTAAATCATGTAATGTGTAACCAAAATGATATGTATGGCTAGTGAAATATATCAACTAAACCATATGCACAAAAACAAAGTATTGAAGTAAAACACAGTTTAAATCAAAGCTATGTTTTGTGGAAATGCATGCTATACTGATACAAATATCTATGCGGTATTATGAGAATGCATACATCCAAGCCTTGAGACTGTGGCGATAAACCCTTAAATAAATTAAAGGTTTATCTTGTTGTAACTGTATATCGAATTCGGTCATTCCTTTCATCCCCACCTACCCGGGATGTCCAGAACAAGTAACATATGCCTTAACATTTCTAATATTGTTGTCAAATCAGTTTAGATGTCAAAAGTTATGTTACATATGTTTAAAATGAATTTTGGCATCAAAGGGGTATTTTGGTAATTTACCTAAGGCATATAAACTACCTATCATACAACTACTTAAACGAAGCGACCATAAGGTATAAACTCGTAAGGTTATTCCCTATAAACTATGGTCACCTAAAGTGCTTGGTCGGATCCTAATGATCGACCAAACGGGTCGGGTTCGAAAGTATAAGCGATTGTTTAGATCGCTTACCTTACGACCCTAAATAAGCACTAAACTAAAAGTGACGAGCTAAGCATGTTAAAACATGCTTAACTAAGTTTAGAAAACAGGTTTGGTATCAAAACAAATGGTCTTGATACCCACAAGTAGTTTGGTTACAAAATACGCAAGAATACGTATTCTGACCGAAACTACGGCTCGTCACTGAGCCTAGATAACGTGGAAATCAGTAGGTATAGTCACTAGGGACTATAACCATCGTGATCACGCTCACGTTATGAAGTTCAATTGAACTTCGCATCGACCATAAACTGGTCATTGCAGAAAGTCTAACAAAGTTCGACTTTCGGACTCGAAAAGCAATAAAAGAACGAAGGAACACTTACGAAGGGTCCCCGAATGCTAATCTAGATCAAAATAGCTCAGGTATGAAACAAAGGTTTCAACTTAGAGCACAAATGATCAGATTCTAGTGAGAAATGAAGTTGGGGTATGTGGGTATTTATAGTAAATGGACAACCGTTAGGATCATTTCTTGGAAAAGGGGGCACGATCTAAGCCGTACACTTGTTGGAAAGTTGTGGTAACTCATTTGCCATCCACCATAAGAGTTTGACACTTGGAACTTGGCCTTTGGAGAGTGTTAAGGGCTGTTAAAAGCTGAAAAAAAAACGTTTTGCTGCATCTGGCCCCTGTTTACGGACCTAGTTTGGCAGATTTACAGTTTCAGTCCCTACAACCTCAAAACTTGGTTTTCGATGCGTTTTTTTGACACGTTTAAGCCCCGTTAACCCCATTTCAAAGCTCTAAAATGAATTTAAAGTATAGGGAACTTAAAATGTGTTCAAAAATATCTCGGGTGTCGGTTCGTTTAGCCGTACGGTTACGTTGTTCGGTTAATTACGACGGAATGCGCATAAGCGCGAAAAATGATCCAAATGGCGTGACGAATGGATTTTTCTTATACCAAACACTAAAATAAAATATTTTAGTGCTTACATAAATTTTTGGATGTCCGGATGTATTCAGAACGTAAGTTATGCGCGAAAATGCAAACTTGTGCACTTTTTGACGCTTTTTGTCCCTGAATGACCCCAAAAGTTTATTTTAGCATACCGAACCCCTCAAAGCCTATATCTAAGCTATGTAAAGGATATTTATGGTATGTTTAACTTATGGTCATGTTCCGGAATGTCTGTTACAGTTCAAATTGGCATACTTTCGCAGTTTGTCAAGTTTAGTCCCTGTAAGCGAATTAACTTGTTTTTGCCATACCAAAGCCTTCAAAACTTATTTCTAAGTTATGTAAAGGTTATTTAAGGTATGTTAAGCCTATGTCACTATTCTGGAGTGTTTGTTGCATTAAACTGGTTATATTTATGCATTGGTGCGCGTATAACCTTCTAGAAAGCGATTTAGAGTTTGGAATTGAACAAAAATTGATATGTGCAAATGATACACATATTTTTACAAATCCCAAGTATGAAATATAATATTTCATTGGTTCGGTATTTGTTTGATGGCCGTGGAGGCACAGGTGTTACAGAACTCTCAAGGTTAGTAACGTTTAATCCGATGATCTTTACTCCGTGTTTCTTTGGTAAATCTGTTAAGCGTGTGGGTATTTTGCTAAACTAACATATTAACATCTTTGGGCCACTCACTCACTATCCGGACCGAAGCCCATTAACACTGTAATCCAAGTGGACTCGGCCCACTTGTTCCGATTAGATTTACATGTATGGATCCACCTATGTATATTGTGTGTTATAAACTAATACTTGAATCATACTTCTTGGCCCACTTGTTGTAAACTGAATCCCGGCCCAACTATTATACTTAACATGATCACCGGCCCACTAATTGTTTTGTTTGGCATTATAACTGGATGTATGTGACATCCCTATATCACACAATATACTACATAACAAAACCCTACCTCTCACCCTTGTGCGACGACAATAGCAAGAACCCCTCTCCTGAATCGGTTTGCATCTTGATTAACCAGATTATCGGTTAGTAATCCTCCTTCATTCATTTCATGTTTGTGTGATAATGATTGGTTATTTGTTGTTTGGCCGATCGTGATTACATATGTATTGGAGTTGTGATTATTAGAACTATAAACGAATCAGGGTTTCCTTATGATAGAAGTCACGATAATAAGAACATGTTTATATGCATGAGCTGTGATGAGAAATTGTGATGAGTGTTCGACTTGGCTGTTCCTATTGTTAATAATGTTATGGTTCTTAATCATGTACATAAAATCTATAATGATGTTACTCATGATTGCATGACTTGGTTGTTTCTTAGATCACATGACTAGATTGATTTAGGATGTTTTGTTATAATCATTGCTGAATAAAACTCTAACAGATTATGTGCATAGGGAGGGGATCGAATGGGATTATGGGTTGTGGTTTAGTCACTGCTAAACATCATTGTTGTGGGGGGGTTTATATAAGGGATGACTTCTTGTGAGTTGGTGGTTATGAGACATTATCCGTTAGTAGTGCTGTGATTACGGGTTGATTTCATGAACAATATACGTAATTAATATGGTTAGGTTATAGTTGGTGATTATTCTTATATCCGATAACCTTGTGCGATGTGATGTTCTTGGGTAGATTAGATGATTGTCGATAAATGATGTGTGTTGAATAAATATTTGTAGAATACCTGATGCATGTTACAGAACTCTTGGTATGCATATATTGACCCATGGATTTGATATGGTTGGGATATGGATGATAAAATTTGGATAAACCATGAATAAAAAAATGGCAGCCCATGTGATCCATCAATGTTGTCAGTCATAGTTACTAGTACTAGGTGAATTAATTAATTGATATGATAATGGACATGTGTTTGTTGATTTTGAGGTATGTCTTTTGGCCGATCTGCAAATGTAAGAGCTGTTGATAATGGAATCACTAATTGTACTTAGTTCAATTAAAAGTGTACACTAAATTGGAAAAAAGAAGAACTCTCGGGATGTACAACAGTCGAAAAGCTAAGGTGGCAGAATTGGAATTATTGGCGGAAGAACGAAATTTATTACAGGAGGAATTAGAACACAGGTCAGAGTTGATTCAATACATATTGGAGGTGGAAAAACAGAAGCAAGCGGATACGAGACAAAAGTCTCGGGCAAGGTGGGCGCTCGAGGGAGATGAAAACTCAAGTTTTTTCCACTCCATTGTTAATGCTAACATCAGCTCTAATCGAATTAATGGGGTTTTTATCGGAGATGATTGGATAACCAACCCGGTGGTCATAAAGCAGGAATTCTATGATTTTTTTGCTCAACTTCTGTCTGAACCAAAGGAGTCGAGACCATTGTTTAACTGCCCAAATATTGCGGTTCTATCGCCGGAAGATGGTGAACTCTTAACTGGGCCATTTACACTTGTGGAGATAAAGAATGCTGTTTGGGATTGTGACGGTGACCGGGCACCAGGGCCGGACGGGTTTAATTTTAAATTTTTAAAGAGATGCTGGAACGGGCTACAAAATAATTTTGTCAAACTATTTGAAGAATTCTACGACAACCCAAATATCAATCGAAGTTGTACATCGTCGTTCATCGCATTAATTCCCAAGGTAAAAGATCCTCAAAGGCCGTCCGATTTCCGCCCCATCAGCCTTATCGGTTGCATCAACAAGGTCATTTCAGCTAGTTATCGGGAAACTAATATCCGAGGAGCAAACAGCATTTTTATCCGGTAGAAACATTACCGACGGCCCTTTAATTCTGAACGAAATTTGTGCATGGATGAAAAGTTCGAAAAAAGAAGGTATGATTTTCAAGGTGGACATACACAAAGCTTATGATTCTCTCAGCTGGTCGTTTTTGCTCGGGGTCATGGAACAGATGGGTTTTCCATTAAAATGGCGTAAGTGGATTATGGCTACACTTTCCTCAGCCCGGGCATCCGTTCTCGTTAACGGCTCACCCACTATGGAGTTCGAATGCTCATGCGGGCTCAGACAGGGAGATCCCCTATCTCCATTCTTATTCATAATTGCCATCGAGGTTCTATCTGGTGTCATGAAAAAGGCGTCGGAGACAGGGCTGTTTCACGGAATTAGGTGCAACAACTCGGGTATGATACCCTCACATTTGTTATACGCTGATGATGTGGTTTTTGTAGGGGAGTGGTCCGCTGCAAACGGATTAAATCTTCACCGTCTTTTAAGATGTTTTTATTTAATTTCTGGGCTGCAAGTAAATCTATCAAAAAGCAGGCTTTTCGGGGTAGGAGTATCGGAGCTGGAGTTAACCGACATGGCAAATATACTCCGATGCAGAGCCGGATCTTTCCCATTCAAGTATCTGGGGCTATATGTGGGAGCAAACATGAATTTAGTAAGGAATTGGAAACCAATTGTAGAATTATTCAAGAAAAGATTATCAATTTGGAAAGCCAAAACACTTTCTTATGGCGGGAGGATAACCTTAATAAAAGATGTGCTGAGTTCGTTACCAACCTATTTTTTCACACTTTACAAAGCTCCGGATCTAGTCTTGAAACAACTTGAAAGTCTCAGGAGAATTTTCTTTTGGGGTGGGACCGAAGAAGATTCAAAAATGAGTTGGATGGCCTGGGATAACGTTGTAGCACCGGTTAAGTACGGAGGTTTGGGTTTCGGATCTCTCCGAGATGCAAATCTGTCGATGCTTGCGAAGTGGTGGTGGAGATTCAAGACGGAACCTAATTGTCTTTGGAGGAAAGTAATGTGGTCTATTCATTATAGTTCCCGATCCTGGAATTATATACCTACCAAGCTTTCGATCACCGGCCCGTGGAAAAACATCTTCAACATAGCACCTTTATTGTCAAAAAAAGGTGTCGACATCGAAAAAATTATATTAGGAGTGGTACATGGTGGGAATGATATGGCCTTCTGGGTAGACACTTGGGTCGGTTCTCAGCCGTTGCTTTATGTTTTCCCTTTGCTATTCCAGCTGGAAAAGGAGAAAAGGTGCACAGTAGCGGACAGGTTACAGGCTGGAGTTTCGGGGGTCTCTTGGGCGTGGAATTGGAAGCGTCAACTGTCGGATGCCGCTGAAATTTGTGAATTTCAGCAACTAAACTCCATGCTGGTAAATGTCTCGGTCAGTGGTGAAGCTGACAGGTGGCGGTGGCTGTTGGATCCCTCAAACGGTTTCTCTGTAGCCAGCATTAAGCGTGTTATTCAATGTCATAATCGGAATTTGTAGGCATATTTAGTGGAGTGGAACAACTGGGTTCCAAAAAATCGGGATTGTTGCTTGGCGAGCCGAAAAGGAAAGACTACCGACACGGGTCGCACTTGAAAGAAGGGGCGTTACGGTACAGTCAACGGTATGTATTCTATACAGAGAATACCCTGAAACCAGCGATCATCTTTTTGTCTCGTGCGGCTACGCTCAAATTGTCTGGCAGGTTCTGTGTCAATGGTGTAAAACACATCCCATTTTGGCTTTCAGCCTTAGAGATATCCTTGATTCCCACAAGCAATTCGATGGCTCAAAGGAAAGAAGAAAGGCTTTTCATGCGGTTTGTTTGGTGACGATTTGGAGTATATGGAATATGAGAAACGAGCTAATGTTTACGGGGAAAGATAAGTCGATAAACGACATTGTCGAAGAGATTAAGACTAAGAGTTTCCTTTGGATAAAGAATCGATCAAAAAATCTGGAGCTGACCTTGGATCATTGGCGTAGCTTCGACGTGTTTTAAAAAAAATCGAATTTTTGTCGGTTTCATGGCTGTTTAGTTGGTAGACATTTGTAATCGGTGATTGTATGTTTGGTGCTAGCCACTGGCTAGAAATAAATAAAAATTTTATGTTGGCCGTTCAAAAAAAAAGTGTACACAAAATTCAAGTAAATTGATTATGATATATCATGGTCTGACAAACTAGATGACCTTGAATAAAAGGGGCAGCCATGTGTAGTCTTGATCTAATCAAAGCACATGGGTATTTTTAATGAGGTTGTCATGTGATAGTCTAGGGAATAATGAACATTTTTGCTATGGTGGTTTGTGAATCTGCATGTGAATCGCATGAATGTGAGTGAATATATTACTTGTGTATTAAAGGTAGAGTATGTGATAACTTATATATATATTAACTAAACATGATTTGAACTACGTGCATGTATTACTTGTATATTAAATGTGGGGTATGTGAATTAAGAATACATGAGTTAACCGTACGTAAAATACGTGGGTTATGTGCACATGAAACTGATTGTTGTCGATAACCATGATAGGGCGTGTTTGAGCAACTATTAATCGAATAACTAATCCTACCGAGCAAACCAAAGGTGAGTTCACTACATTCGAGCATGCGTCCCAGTGGGTGGGGACAGTCAGTGGGTAACCCGTGGAGGGATAAGTCTTTTGGGTAAAAACGGGTATATTGGTTAATATTCTCACCTATCATTCTTGTAAGTCCCTTATATTGTTACCTGGAGGGTAACGGGTATTAGTTGGTAGCGCTACTTAGGTTTGGCACCCTCACACCGCTCCTAGAGAGGACGGATGTGAACTAATGACCCAGTCGGGCCCAGTACTGGATAGGAGTACGTGGGAAAGGGCAGTCATGTACTTCAGGAGCCGTCTTGTTCGGAATTGAGACATTAACAATATTACTTGCATTTGTCAGTGAACTGTTTTACATACAACTGGTAACAAACGTTTTCTTAACTGTGAACTCGCCAGCTTTGTCTGATACACTTGTTACATGCTCGCAGGTCGTTAGGTATATTGGAACAGGAACTTGCTGGATGGAGGGCTTGAGTGGTCATGGTTCACACCGATTGGTTTTATTTATTGAACATTGGTTCTTACATTTGTTTGGAAAATGTTTATATTGTGATACGTTAAAGCTTCCGCTGAATTTGCTGGTTTCGAATAACTTATGTTTGGATTTTAATATTAAATGATGAAACTTTATTTTAAACTTATGGATTCAATGTAATTGGTGGCTCGTTGCTAGTGAGTCACACACCTAACAGGGACACTCCCTAGGTGGTATTTTGAGGGTGTGACAGAAGCCTCTACAGATTGAAGACAGGAAAGTCAAGAACCTTAAGCAAAAGAGATTAGTTCTGGTCAAAGTAAAATGGGACTCCAAAAGAGGACCAGAATACACATGGGAACTTGAATCGGAAATGCAAAGGAAATATCCACACTTATTCCAGTAGATCTCGATGACGAGCTCTAAAATAAGGTGGGGAGGATATAACAACCCTAAAGAAAACCGACATCCTCATAAATTTTTCGACGCCCTAAAAATTTTTAAAATATCCCAATATGTCCCTAAAATACCCCCATACGTAAAAACGGGCCCCGAATACCTATTATATTATTAAAATTAATTAAAAATCAAAATTTTGGGGCTGTCACGGGGCGCGTAAGCCACCCCGTTAGCTTACACGGGCCGCGAGCGATCAACAAACGCGGCAAAACCCGGTGCCGACACGTGTCATCAACTTGTTGAACCTACTAAGTGACTCGGATC
The DNA here is from genome assembly GCA_030545235.1 of Helianthus tuberosus. Lineage (NCBI taxonomy): Eukaryota > Viridiplantae > Streptophyta > Magnoliopsida > Asterales > Asteraceae > Helianthus > Helianthus tuberosus. The sequence continues at coordinate 15,163 of JARYGA010046500.1, forward strand.
AGCTACAGCCTAGGACACCTACTACGCGGGCCGCGTAGGCCCTGGTCTTGTTTTACGCGGGCCGCGAGAAAAGCCAAATCAGGCCCTATAAATTGCAGCGAAAGGCCTTCAGTCGAATTCGCTCAAAACTTTCTTTCTTTCTCTAAATTTCACATAGTATACATTATACTCGGGCATAATACCCCCCCCCCCTAAATAACGAAGTTCTGCTCCGTTGTAAGTATCATAACCCCTGGATACGTATTAGATACTCTGCCCGATTGATCTAGGGTTCCGTAACAGCTGTCGTGGTTCTGCCCAAACGTAGTCGTTGGAATGCCGTCTCGGGGAGGGTATTACTAATGTTAAAATGGGTTATTATACTAACATGGTGCATTTGTGTAAATTATAGATTGTCACCAGGAAACCCTAAAGGATAATCTAAGACAGAAATGTGAGTAATCTCCTTTTTGCAAATTGTTTTTACAAAACCTCACTTAATTAATTATATATTAAACAATTATTGAGTATTTATAAGGATACAATTATCGTCGGTATGTTGGGGTTTTGTATATAAAATTAGTTACTGCCTTGCGAGGAGAAACTTTTCCACAAGTCGGGTCTGACAGTACCGTAGGTGGTAATTGATATGACTTGGAAACAAATATAATTGCGAGACCGCCCTCAATACTGTACAATGGTTTTTATTAAAACTTGATTGAACTGGGATTCACTCACCAGTATTTCCCACTGACAAAATGTTTTTAAACGCGTTTCAGGTAACAAAATGTGAAAGCCAAATAGAAGCCAGCTGGACAGCACTGAAGGCTTGGAAAAGTGGCAATAAAGTTACCTAAAATAAAATAGTTGTTTTTATTAAATAAAAATAGGATTTATTCCTATGAAAATGTGTGTACTGCAAACTTGGGTTTTATCCCATGTGTTTAATATTATGAAAGTGTGGTATTTTACTCTGATCAAACCTAACTACGGTCGTGATGAAAATTCCGCTGCCAAATTAGACAATACCAGATACCACCGAACTGGTCGCGGCCGTCTGTTCCTGTGTTTAAATAGGGGACGGGGGTTGCGACAGATCCTATCATCCCCTATAGGTTTTAATATCTACACTTATTCCATCTTTATCAGAATCTAACTTGTTCCCTGTTGCCATGGGAGTTTTTGAAACATAGCAATTTTCAAGTGAGTATTTTTGAAGAATTGTTTTTACATATTTTGATTGACTCAAAAATATTCCAATAATTCTTTGTTATACTTAAACCTAAGAAAAAGGTTAACTCACCCATCATGCTCATTTCAAAGTGGCTGGTCATTAGCTTTTTAAACTTTTTACAGAAATTTTCATTTGTTGATCCAAATATGATGTCATCAACATATATCTGGACCAACAAAGTATGACCTTTGTGTGTTTTGAGGAAAAGTGTTGTGTCAATAGTACCTTTATTAAACCCAGAATTTAGTAAGAAGTTTGAGAGTGTTTCATACCAGGCTCTAGGAGCTTGCTTCAAACCATACAAGGCTTTGTTTAATCTATAGACATGATTTTGAAATTTTGGATCAACAAAGCCCTCTGGTTGATGCACATAAACTTCTTCCTTAATTTTTCCATTCAGGAAAGAAGATTTTACATCCATTTGATAAACCTTGAAATCATTGGATGCAGCAAATGCAAGAAAGATTCTCACAGCTTCTAATCTAGCTACTGGTGCAAAAGTTTCATCATAGTCTATACCTTCTTGTTGACAATAACCTTTGACCACTAGCCTTGCTTTATTCCTTGTGATTATGCCATTTTCATCATATTTATTTCTGAATACCCATTTTGAGCCTATGACAGATTTTTCATTTGGCTTAGGCACCAGATCCCATATCTTGCTCTTTTCAAACTGATCCAGCTCTTCTTGCATAGCATGAATCCAGTCTGAGTCATTTAGAGCTTCCTTGACAAATTTGGGTTCTATTTTGCTTAGGAACCCAGCGAATGCACACTCATGTGTTGTTGCAGATCTTGTTCTTACACCATCTGCTGGATTGCCAATGATGTCAGAATGAACATGTCCTTTAATCCATCTCAACTTGTTGTGAAAAGTTGTTGGTTCGGATGGATTTGAAGTTTCCCCTTGAACATTTGGCTCAGTTGTATGTAGTGTATCAGAATTTTGATTATCAGACATGGTTTCAGTGTTCTGATTCAAGATTTTTGATACACTTCCCATTTGTTCTGCAGGGTTAGTACATGAATTATCTATTGATTTGTTTGTGAAAGATTTATCATGTTCTAAGAAATCTTCTGTTATCATTTCAAAGAGATGTTCATAATTTTCTGGTTTGTCAGAAAAATTTACTTATTTCATGTATTCATCAGAAACCTCTGTTTCTGATGAGTCATCAAAAGAAACATACAGACTTTCTCTGATTGTCCTTGTATTTAGAATAAAAATTCTATAAGATTTTGAGGACAAAGAATAACCAAGAAAAATACCTTTTTCTGCTTTTCTATCAAATTTTTCAAGGCTTTCAAAATCATTGAAAACAAAACATCTACAACCAAATGTATGTAAAAATTTTACACTTGGAATTCTTCCATTGATAATGTTGTATGGTGTCTTGTTTAGCCTTTTGTTGATTAGGGTTCTGTTTTGGGTGAAACAGGCATTTGCTATTGCTTCTGCCCAAAAATGAGTGGGCATTTTAGCATAAGCAAGCATTGTTCTGGCAGCTTCTACTAAAGTTCTATTTTTTTCTTTCAACCACCCCATTTTGTTGAGGTGTTCTGGGAGCAGAAAAGTCATGATAAATTCCTTTACTCACAAGAAAGTTCTCAATTTTTGAATTTTTAAATTTTGTCCCATTGTCTGATCTGATCCTTCTTACTGTTAGTTTCAACAGAGTTTCAATTTTCTTGATAAAATTAATGATCAGATCAGGGGTTTCACTTTCTTCCTTAAAAATCTACCCATGAGTACCTGTCGAAATCATCAACTATTACTAGTATATATTTCTTTCTATAAAAACTTTCTGTACTTATAGGTCCACACAAATCCATATGTAAAAGTTCCAAATTTTGTGTGATAGAAGACTCAGAAATTGATTTGTGTGAACTTCTTTTGGATTTTCCCATCTCACATACTTCACAAATTTTATCCTTCTTTGAGGATATAAAAGGTAATCCTTTTACCAGACCCTTTCTTGCTAATTTGCTTAGGTTTTTGAAATTTAAGTGGGCTAACCTCTTATGCCATAACCAACTACTACCCTTGTTGATTTTTTAAAATAAACACAGTTTTGGATGTTCATTTTCTTCTTTGAAATCAAAGTAGTAAATTGATTGTCTAATCCTTTTTCCACTTAAATAAATTTTATTATCATCAATACCTATTAACAAGCATTTTTCTGGTAAAAAGGTTACTTGAAAACCTTTATCACAAAATTGACCACAACTTAGCAGATTGTATTTTAAGCTTTCAATATAGGCTACTTTCTCTATGGTAAAACATCAATACCTTATATATCCATATCCCATGATCCTCCCTTTCACTCCATTTCCAAAATTTACCAATTTACCAAGCTATGAAACAAAGTTGCTGAGTAAGCTCCTGTCCCCAGTCATGTGCTTGGAGCTTCCTGAATCGCAGTACCAGATCTGCTGCACATGATGGTCCTGAAATGGAATGATTAGAGGGTTTTTGGTACCCAGGCTTGCTTGGGTACTCTTTCTGATGAGATCTTAATCAGGTTATTTTCTCTTAATGACCTTTCATCAGAATATCTGTTATATGCTGAGCCATAAACATATTTTTCATTTTCCTTTTGGAGATGGTGTTAAACAAGCTTCAGTATGTCAACACACATACAAGATTTATCAGAATTTTCTGATATTCTTTCTTGTGATGGAATGAGTGGATAATTTTGAAAAGATGAATGAACTGCTTCTGGAGTCTTTAAAGATTCTTGTTTGCATTCACTTCTTTTTGGTTTAAAGTTGGGTTTTTCAAAAGCGTATTCAGAACAGGTTGATTTGAAAGATTCAGAATCAGATTCTGATGAAAATTTATCAGAAATCTGTTGAGTTGCTTTTACAAAGACAGTGGGTTTGCTATTTCTTCTTTTTACATATCCCAAACCCTCTCCTTTGTTCTTTGGTGTGGACTCAATGAAGCTTATAAATTATTTTGCTTGTTGAAAACCTCTTACATTAATTTCTTTATCATTGATTTTCTTGTAAAGATCTTTTCTTTCATTTTCAGAGAACTCAATTTTAGCTCTGTGGTCTAAATTTTCTTCTATTAGTAATTGGTTTTCAAGAATGATTTTATTCATGGTCCGTTGCAACTCATATGATTTTTTACTATCTGATTGCTGTTTATCTTGCAGATTTAGAAAATCTGACATAAGCTTGTTTAGCTTGTGTTCAAGATCAAGATTGTCTAAATTTACCTGTTGTCCTGAAGTTTCTGAGAAAGTGCCATAAGACAGAAATTAGCCATTTCTTCTTCTTCTTCATCAGATGAATCATCAGATAGCCATGTATCTGTCCCAGCAATTAAGCTAACTTGTTGCTGCTTCTTTGCCTCTTCTAGCTTCTTCTCATAATAAGCAACATCCTTCAGCTTCTTGGTCTTGCATTCTGATGCATAGTGACCTCTCTGCTTGCACTTGTAGCATACAACTTCAGCATTCCCTTTATCCTTAGATCTAACTTCTTCCTTAGATCATCCATCCATCCTCCCTCTGTCACTTCTCTGGTATCTTTGGCCTCCTCCCCTCAACCTCTGCTCAAATGTTTTGGTGAGCAGTGTTATTGCTTCGGCAAAAGCTGAAAAATCTGATGATGTATCAGAAATTTCAAGATTTTGACTGTTTGAAGATTGTGGATCATTGGTAGGTGGTGTTCTTTGTGAGTTTGTGATAAGAGCTAAAGATCCCCCTCTTTGAATGGTTTCTTCAAATATTTCTTCCTCTCTGGGGATCAAGATGCTGTATAAGTCATGAAGACTCATATTTCCTAGTTCTAAGGTTGAGGACAAAGTCATGGTTAGACTTCTCCATTCTCTAGGTAAAGCATCTAGAAATTTTATGTTTCTTTCATCATTTGATTTTGTTATACCAAATTTCTTTAGCTCGTTCAAAAGTTTTGTAAATCTTTGATATGTATCATTTAATCTTTCATTGGGTAAACTTTTGAACCTATCATATGAGGAAACATTGTTTGTTCTCTTGTTTCTCTTCATCCTTTCTCCTCCTTCACAAAGATTTTCCAACTGATCCCATATTTCCTTAGCTGATGCACATGCATCAACTTGTGAAAATGTCATTGGGGATGGCCATTATTAAAAGTGACTTTGCCCCTTCATCCCCTGCCACCTTTTCCTTGTCTTCCTCACTCCAAAGTATTTCACTTTTGGGAGCTCGGGAGGCAGGGATAGCAGGTGATTGGTCAGTTGCTGGAATAGCTAGTATTTCAGTCATTGGTATATGTGGACCCCTTTCAATGGATTGAAACAGAGCTCGGTCATGACCATTGAGGAAATTGACCATCCTGATTTTCCATTGGGGGCTCTAACCAGAGTCGGAGGTTTAGACATAAAACCAATGTGAAAAGCATTATTCCATGATTGATATCTGGCCATATTTAGAGAAAAGAATATGAGCGATTGATTGTTTGAAAATAATTTATTCAATCAGCTCTTATACCAATTGTTGGACCCAGTATGGGCTTAAAAACTTCTTTTCACGTAATATGTCAAGTGATTTCAGTAGATGTGAAAAAGTTGTGCGGAAATGGAAATCAGACTTTCAAGAAACAAGACCTACAGAATTATCAAGTAAATTGACCATCCTGATTTCAGTATGGGCTTAAAAACTTCTTTTCATACATGATTACACAACTTTTTCACAATTCTCTGCTAAAACCCTCACTATATAACTCACACTTAGCAGGAATTCAAAAATCACTCACCTTCCTCACAAAAACTTCAAAACAATCATCCCCTGTTCTTCACTCAAAATCCAAAAATCCCTAAATTTCAAACCTTAATTCTCAAAATTCAACAATGGCTGAAGTAAACCTCAACATCCCAATTGTTCAACATGAAGTACCTTTTGTTGAAGACACAGAATTTATACCAATGAAAGAAAATAATCTGCTGATGAATACAGAGCATTCGGAATATGACATGAGATGTCAACTTCTGCTAGAATATCTTATGAAATGTCCAATCTCAGGAGCACTAACAAAAGGAAGAGAAGTACCAGAAAAATTATTACAGCAATTTGTTCATACTTTTAATGAAGATGAAGAGAATCCGGCTCTGCTCATGTATGGGGAAATGTTTTTGTAACATTAACCCCTGCAAGGGTAAGAGAATGGCTTGAACTTCCAATTCTTGAAAATTACATTGAAGCACCAACCAAAGAAGATTTGATAAGCTTTATCAGTGAGCTTGGTTACAAGAACAAGAAAATCAACAAAATTGGAGCAATAAGAAGAAATGAAATGCCGGTCATCTGGAAAGTGATGATGGAAGTGTTAAACAAATGTCTCACATCAAAGATAGGAGGAACTGATCAAGTCAGTCAAGCTATTCTGACAATCATGTATGGACTCATAACTGGGTTCAAAATTGATTATGGAACAGAAATTTTTAATCTACTCAAAAGATCAATCCTCACCAGAAATGGAAGAATAACCTCACATCTGCCATATCCAAGGTTAATCTCAATTTTTATTTCTGAAACATTTGCTGAAAGGGACATAGAAATTCCAATTTTGGAAGATATCTGGAGTTCAAATGCCATGAAGGCATGGAGTTCCAATCATGGATGGGAATCAGACAAAGATATCCCTGAGTTACCAGAAAGCATGATGTGCCTCATTGCACCAGACTCACAATACAGACTACAACATGAAGAAATTCTTGCTAATTCAGACTCTCCAACAGAAGAACCCAGCAAAGTAGTGTTTAACTCTTCTTCATCACCAGAAGAGGAAGAAGTTGAGAAATCCTGGTCATCAGAAACAGAGGCTGCAGGAGGAGAAGGAATTCTGAAGATAACAAATTCACCAGAAAACCAGACAGAACATGCAGAAGGCCAACAGATTCATGAAGGTAGAATTCATCTCGATTTTGATATTCATCAAGAAGAAGCACATGAACACTTTGAATAATCTCACATTGCTGGGGGAACTCATGAAGATGCTGAAGATCAACACAATGAAGAATCTCACTTTGCTAGTACTGCAAATGAAGCAACTGAAGTCATACATCATGATGAGTCACGGGTTGCTGGTACATCTCTTTTAAACACTATTTTAGTTGATACTCATTCAAAAGAAACAATATCAGAAGGTTCAGTTAATGTTTCTTACAAGATAGAATATAGAAAAACTGATGTTGATGAAGATGTTACAAGTTCTATTCATCTCAGCTCCAAATCAGAAAATGAGAAAGAGGATGAGATCCCAACAAATAGAGATCACCCAACTGATCAAGGAAATCTGGGAAAAGGTAATTTCTTTACCTCAAAAACTTATGGAGGATCATATGTTGATATGATTCAAGGACATAAGGAAATCCAGGATGAGAATGTGTTTTTCACCTCTGGTGGAGATGATTCTAGTACACTTAAGGTTGCACCAAAATCTAGTAAAGCCAAAAGTGACCCCATCATTTCCAGAATAGCAGCATATGTGTTTGCAGCTGGAATGTTAGAAGGAACATCTGTTGTTCCAAATATCCCTGAAACACCCATGAACCAAGAAAAAAAGGAAACTGTGTTGGAAAATGTTTACAAAGCCTGCAAAAGAAATCCAGTAGAAGAAAAACTTGATATGTTGATGTCAGAAATACAAGGTCAAAGGGCTGATATAAAGACTTTGTTAGAATCAGTGGAGGTGATAAAGACACAAACTGAAAGAAACACTGAAGCACTAAAGTCTCTTCAAAAGATGAAAGAAAAAGCACCAGAATCCAACATCTCTACATCAGAAATCCAGATGATTCTCACAGAATTAGAAAAGATCAAGACACAAGTTGCAAATGTTGTGGAATCAAGACAATCAAGCAGTGCAAACAGAGTTTTGGAGGAAGTCACCATCCTAAGGGCAAGCAACAACAGTATCACAGATGCCCTTGAGAAGCTGTCAAAAGAGTGGGCCACAATACAGATGAAAGCGCAAACTGAATTTACCAAAGTTCAGAAAAGTATAGCCAGCAACTCAAATCAGGTAAAAGAGGTGCAACAACTGGTGAAGAAAATGCAATTTAACATTGCAAGATTGGCCAAAGTGGATCCTAGAGAAATCATGAAAGAAATTCATGTGGAAAGTTCTCATCAAGAAGTCCCAAAGTCAACTCCACAACAATCATCAGCTACACCCATCACAAAAGTCATAACAACAATGATGGGTCCACCTCCAAATGTCTCAAAAGATGAAACGCTGAAAAGGTGAGCAACTTCAAAACCTCAAGTTATTACAAATTTGAAACTCATAACTTCTCAAGCTGTCCCAAAATAAACGTTTTCTGATGACTCTGCCATGAGTAAATTGATGAATCTGCAAATAATGAATGAATGGGAACAAGAAGCTGATTCAAGAAAGCCAAATATTGTCAAAAGAAAAATCTCTGAAAATCAGTCAGACATGGTTCAACAGATTGACAGGGATATAATGATATTCCCTGAGTACAATCTGGTGAAATATTATTTGACAAAAGAAGATGTACCACCAAGACCATTGACTCCTGTCAGACTGGCTTTAAGGGAAGAGAGGATAAAAAGAGGTTTAAATAGCATTCACTACAAGAATGAGAATCCAGTAAAGAGAATTTTAAAAGTGGATGAAGTAAAAGTTGCAACTGATGATGTTGGAGGAACTTATGTGCAGAACATATACACCCTTCTGAGAGAAAATGGGGAAGAACAAAAGGTGACTGGTGAAGAAATTGCTGACAAGTTACTTCCTTTAGACATCCTGTTTATGAAGGATCAGTATGAAAAGGACAAGATAAATACCCAAGAAGTCAGAAGCGCTTTAAAGGGCATATCAAAGGCAGGAATACAGCTGTTTGAAAGAATGGCTTTTTCAGACTTTGATTTATGCATCAACTATGAGCATGTGCACAACAAAAAGGTGTATGTCAGATCACCCAAGACAAAAGTCCCCCCCCCCCCAGAGATATTGGAAGATGCAAGATCTGGAGACATCATTGAACTACCAAGTAAAACCGACAGTCATAACTATGGTGTCATCTTCAGAGATTTTGAAAGAAACAAAGCTCTTTTCAGAAGTGTTGACATCTGCAAGTACTCAAATCAGACTCTGAAGTTTATCATGAAAGGTATGAATAAGAGACAAGAACAACTTCAGAAGACAGGAAAGAAATTGGAAGGTCACAGAAAATAAATTGAAGAAATGATTGAAGAGTGGATTCAAGCAAGAACCTGGTACAAAGACATGTATGACATCTGCAACAAATACATCTCCTGGAAAGAAGAAGCTAAAGAAAGGAGATGTGCACAAGAAAGCGAAGCTGACCTAAAGAACTTGTTTATTTGAATTTTCATCTGTTATGTAATTTTCTTTTCAGAACATCAGTAACTGGTTTAATTTTGCAAAATGTTAAGTTTCCACTGTTTGGAAATTTTATGTTCATGAGATAGTTCATTTTCTTACAATACTTTAGGAAACTTTATTTGTAAGTATTGAAGAAAATTAGATTCAACTAGATCTATGAAGAAGATAACAGTCCTGAAGATCACAACAAGAAGAAGAAGATCGGATAGGACAACTTAAATGAACAGCATCTACTTCAAAGAATCACAAGTTGATCAAGAGCTGAAATAGATTATCAGAGAAGGTCATTTCTGATGGATCTGATGATATTTCTGATGAAATATCATCAGTTTCTGATGATTCTGATCATCAGATTTTCTGATGATTTGTTCATCAAAATTTCTGATGAAGTGGTTTATCAGAAATTCTGATGAATACCCCACTTGTCAAAAAATCAACTCTATCCTGCCACAATGACTGAAGCTACTTGACATTATTGGATATCATGATTACAAAGGCAACTTGACTGTTGGATTCAATGAAAAGTCAAATGGCTACTTTATGCAGGACTTATTGCATGAATAAACAATTGTTTATTCATGTATCCAGCCTTCTATAAATAGAAGGCTCACCCAGTAGAAGACAATGAGTTAAGCTTAGCATTCAATACATACTACAAAACTCCATTGCCCTCTCACCCACAGAATTCAAGATTCATTTGTATTAGATAATAATCTTACAATCACCTTGTAAACTACTTTGTTTCAAAGTGATATAAACTTGATAATTCTGTAGGTCTTGTTTCTTGAAAGTCTGATTACCATTTCCGCACAACTTTTTCACATCTACTGAAATCACTTGCCATATTACGTGAAAAGAAGTTTTTAAGCCCATACTGGGTCCAACAATTAGTATCAGAGCTGATTTCAGTATGGGCTCTGATACCAATTGTTGGAACCAGTATGGGCTTAAAAACTTCTTTTCACGTATTATGGCAAGTGATTTCAGTAGATGTGAAAAAGTTGTGCGGAAATGGAAATCAGACTTTCAAGAAACAAGACCTACAGAATTATCAAGTTTATATCACTTTGAAACAAAATAGTTTACAAGGTGATTGTAAGATTATTATCTAATACAAATGAATCTTGAATTCTGTCGGTGAGAGGGCAATGGAGTTTTGTAGTATGTATTGAATGCTAAGCTTAACTCATTATCTTCTACTGGGTGAGCCTTCTATTTATAGAAGGCTGGATACATGAATAAACAATTGTTTATTCATGCAATAAGTCCTGCATAAAGTAGCCATTTGACATATTCATTGAATCCAACAGTCAAGTTGCCTTTGTAATCATGATATCCATTAATGTCAAGTAGCTTCGGTTATTGTGGCAGGATAGAGTTGATTTTAAGACAAGTGGGGTATTCATCAGAATTTCTGATAAACCACTTCATCAGAAATTCTGGTGAACAAATCATCAGAAAATCTGATGATCAGAATCGCCAGAAACTGAAGATATTTCATCAGAAATATCATCAGATCCATCAAAAATGACCTTCTCTGATAATCTATTTCAGCTCTTGATCAACTTGTGATTCTTTGAAGTAGATGCTGTTCATTTTAATTGTCCTATCCGATCTTCTTCTTCTTGTTGTGATCTTCAGGACTGTTATCTTCTTCATAGATCCAGTTGAATCTAATTTTCTTCAATACTTATAAATAAAGTTTCCTAACAGTTTCCCCCTAAGTATTGTAAGAAAATGAACTATTGATGCGTGTGAAGTGTTATATATATTAGGTGTATATTTTAAGCCCTTTTTAACACTTATTTTAGCCAAGTTTTAAATTTATAAAACACGATATTTCACTAACACTAAACACACATATGGGCAAGTGCACCCATCGTTGAGTGTAGTATAGCGTTGGTAAGATACCGAGGTCGTCCAAGGACACAAGAGCTTTTAGTACCGGTTTATCCTCAACGTCTAATCAAAATAAAAGTTTAGAAAAAATGTTTAAAACTAGGAAAAATAAAAACTAACTAAAATGCTGAAAATAAAAATAAAAGAAAAACAGATAGACAAGATGAATCACTTGGTTCCGACTCGTATCTAGTATAACCTTTGATTATTTCCGCACTTTTGCACATAATTAAGATATTATCTTAGTTATTGTAGTAGGCCCCTCTTTTGAAGGTGACGTTACCCTCAC
>JARYGA010046501.1:0-19817 GCA_030545235.1 Helianthus tuberosus
TTATGGACCGTCAGATCAAAACAATCTATGGACTACATGGCGCGGTGGCGTTTTCGTAAATAACATAAACTTTTTAAAGGGGGCGCGCTTCCATAAGGGCAAAAAGGTAAATATTCATCTACAAAACACATCAAAGCGTGACCGAAACATATATACTTCCCAGAGAAACCTCCCCAAAACCAACGTAAAACGCGAAAACCCTAGAAAACGCGAAACAACAAAAACTATGCCGTCGAAAGATCAAACCAGATCCAGAGGAAAAAAAACATAGTTAGTTAACTTCGATTTAAATTGTGCTAGTTTATGCTGCTTTTGGCGTTCTAATTTTAACAATAAATTTGCAGTTTCTACAAGTGTGGAAGGGGAAGGGTCATCTGCTCCAAAATGTCAAAAAACGAACGAGCAACGAAAGAAGACAACAAGAGGACATGGTACACAATGTTACTTTTTGTGATGTAAAAATACACGTTGATACTTTGTTGCCAAAACGCCAAAATTTGTATCGTTTGTTTAACAATGTATGAGAACAAAATTTTACATATCATTCATGTGTTACTAAACGCCACAAACATGTATCCTGTCATAGCTTTGTTACTAAACGCCAAAAAATGTATGGTTTCTGTTATAAAAGCCATTTAACTGTTATTGTCTTATTCAGCATCTATCATCTGTTATTGATTTATAAAACGCCATAAATGTATCATTGTGTTATTAAAATGCCATAAAATAAAACGCCATGAAATCATTTTTTATAGGCGAAGAGAGGTTAAGATTGAGAATAAATGTCCACACTGGAAAGGCCCAAAACGCCAATAAGAGGAAGGCATTAAGTCAGAATGTTGAGGTTGAGGAAGAACCATATCATGAGTTCAGTGGGGCTAGGGTCTTTTCAAGAGTAAAACCTACAAACTTGACTGCTTGGTTTATGAATCTAAACGGAAATCAAAGAAAGGCAGTACACCAAATGGGGTTTGGTGCTACACTAAGGTTGAAAATACACACCGTACCGACAATGTTTGGGTACTGGTTGGTTGAAAATTACAAGGAAAAGACAAACACCCTAAACGTTGGCAACCATACCATACATATGAATGAAGAATTGATAAACTCTTTAACGGGTATACCGAATGGAAGGGTGCACGTGAACATGAAAAAAAGACCAACAACTAAAGACCAGGTGGTGGCTGAGTGGAAAGCACAGTTCCAAGGGTTGGGCTGGGTTAACAGACCAAGTGTGAAGGTATACTTTGATAACGTTTTGCCTATGATGCATGGCTTTAGGAGAGACTTCTGCCTAAATTTCCTTGTAGCATTCTTCACTATAATGGGGTATGCAACTGACAATGCAGTCGTTAACAAACAATTCTTGCACAACGTTACACCAAACGTTCAAATAAACCAAATGAACTGGTGTAATTATATCATCCAATGCTTGCAACACGCCAAAACCGCATGGTCTCCAAAAAAGCATTACATAGGGCCACTGATCATACTTGCAGTATGAATAAAATTTATATATTCATATGTGTGTCATTAAAATGCCAAAAAATATATGTCATTTGAAAAATCTATTTTGTTACAGCTTGCCTTGGTGAACGATGCTTACAATAGGAAAAAATGGGACCGAAAAGAAGGATACCCAATTTAGTGGGTTACAACAGATACTCTTGACTTATTTGAGAGTGCAATGGCAAAACGCCTTGTTGGCAATGAAGTAAAAAGGAAAACAGTCAAAAAAGCTAAGGGAAGCAGGCCCAAAAAAAACAAGAAAAATGCAGGTTGTTGTTCATGATGAAGTTGATGGTGATGATGTTAAGAATGAAGATGATGTTCACAACGTCGATGAGCATGCTGATAACAATGATGATGAGTTTGATGATGATGATGGTTTTGATCATGATGATCATTATGATTATGATGTGCAAAATGCCTTGCACTTCAATGATGATGAAGAGGCTTCGCTTCAAAGGATGGTGAATGACGATAGAGAAATCCGGGAAATGATGTTTGAAGTTTCTGCATCAGGGAACCATGCTCTTGTCAGAGGAGTAACACAGTATGACAACATTTTCGCTGATGAAGAAGAACAAAACAATGATCCTGAAGAGTTATGTTGTTCAAATAATAAATTAAAAAAACCACAAAACACCATGATCAACAAAAATCCCTTTTTTTAATATAACAGGAAATGACTGATGTTACGCCCTTATTAACGAAAAGACCAAAACATATGGATACTTCAGGCTTTCAACTAGAAACATAATAATTGCATTCTTTTACCAAAATACCCTTGTAGCTAGTTCGAGATCAACACCTCCCCTAGTCTAGTTATAGGTGTTAATCCGAACTACCCTGTCAAAATACAAGTTTAAAGTACCGAATTACAAACAACTAAGTTTCTAAAACCATAATTTACATAACCCAAAGATTTCTTTTAAGAAGTACGAATTTAACAAAAATATTGTTTCAAAAGGGCGAATACTTCGGAAGCGCATAGTCGAGTGTACATGTTTGTGTTCGCCCCAAGCCTCGCCACGCCACCTATATAACAGATTTACCTACAACACAATCCAATTTAACTAGTTAGTTCTTACAACTTTAATTTAAAATAAAAACCAACATCCATTCTTTTCATTACATAACCACATCACCATCTTACTTTCATTTACCCGATGAACGGGTACTTACTTACTATCTCCGAAAGAGATAATGCATCGCATTAGATAATCCGTTGGTTTCGGATTAGACATAATACCACATACATCATCCCAAATCCATTCGTGACGGATTTAGCTACTTTTCTTCTTTCTTACCTAACTTCCCATGTATACGGTTAGTTCAAGACCAACCTACCATAACATAACTTCCTCCATAAATCATCATTCCTTACGACCCGTTTATAGCGGGTTACACTATCGATTACCCATCACCTACGATCTATCATAAATTACGATTTTAACATAACAATATCAATTAAACAATAAAGCTTGTATGCATAGAACAACATACCTCGATCCTGTGAGCTGTCCGACCTCCTAGCACTTGAACCTTCTTCTTTTACGCCTACATCAACACATGCATTCATTTAGCCCAACTAAATATCATTTCATTCTTTTACACACTTTTATCATACAACATCTTGTTATTTGTTCTTTTAGGCATTCTATCAAACACTTGGCGGGTTTCGCTTTTATAGGGCATTTAATTACAAGTATCTTCACATACTAATCTACAAGTTCATAACAATCAAGCAAGTTAATGAGATTCTCTCATCCTACATCCTTCATCTATGTTCCATCCATCTAAACGAGTTAAATCACCACAAACCGAACACCAATCGAGTTCTAGTTCATAATCTTAACTTATATTTGTATATAGCACAACATTAATCATAGTTGGGTAGAAACCCATTTCCTAAAGTTCATGATTTCAAGAAATTCAACTTACCACTTTGTTATTCACACCTTGATGACCAAGGATTTGCGTTCCTACAATCGTTCGAGCTTGAAATCACC
Organism: Helianthus tuberosus; assembly: GCA_030545235.1. Classification (NCBI taxonomy): domain Eukaryota; kingdom Viridiplantae; phylum Streptophyta; class Magnoliopsida; order Asterales; family Asteraceae; genus Helianthus; species Helianthus tuberosus. Next base: position 3,516 of record JARYGA010046501.1, read on the forward strand.
TTCAATTTGATGGAATTAGTGAACTAGGGTTTGTGGTGTTCTTGTCTTTTCTCCTAGACAACATCACGCACACACTAGAAGTGTCTAGTGTGTGTTTTATCTAATTTAACTAGTCTTTCTTTAAATTTTTCAAGTTTAGTCCCTCGGTTCCTAACGTTTATTTATTTTAGCCCAAACCTTCATTTCATGAACTATTTTAGAGAAAATAATTAGATTACATATTTTTGGGGTGTTACAAGTCTACCCCTCTTAGAAAAAGTTTTGTCCCCGAAACTTGAACACATACTAAATCATTATTTACGTACCGAATAAAGAAGAGTAGTGCTTTCGATGTTGCCATTGCACTAGAACTTGTCTAATGGCCTTATTGCGAAGATTCTTTACTTTAAAATCTTTAATGGCTATAGGTCTTTCAACGTAGTTCAAGCTCTTATCTACTTCAATGTCGTCAAGAGGTATGATCGCCGATTCATCCGCAAGGCACTTTCGTAATTGTGATACGTGGAAAGTGTTATGGATCCCATCTAATGACGACGGTAATTCTAGACGATACGCCACTTTCCCCACTCGAGCCAAGATCTTAAATGGCCCAATATAACGAGACCCCAATTTACCCCGTTTCCGAAAACGGATTATACCTTTCCATGGGGATACTTTTAATAGAACATAGTCTCCTACTTGAAATTCGATAGGACGCTTTCTCTTATCCGCATATGCCTTTTTCCTATCCTGAGCCGCCTTTAATCGTGCTCTAATTAGGTCAATCTTTTCATTGGTCATTGCTATCAATTCGTTAGGCGCGAGCTCCCTTTGTCCTACTTCCCCCCAACATACGGGAGTCCTACACTTTCTTCCATATAACAGTTCATAAGGTGCCATTTTGAGACCACTATGATAACTATTATTGTAAGAAAATTCCACTAGTGGTAAATGGTCATCCCAATTTCCCCCAAAATCTAACGCGCATGCTCTTAAGATATCTATAAGCGTCTGAATCGTTCTTTCCGATTGACCGTCAGTCTGTGGGTGGTAGGCGGTACTTATGTGCAGTTTCGTGCCCATACTTTCATGGAACTTCCGCCAATAACGAGAGGTAAATCTCGTATCCCGATCTGAAACTATTGACACAGGCACCCCGTGTCGAGATATTATTTCATTCACATACACTTCCGCTATCTTTTCTGAGGAGTAGACCTCTCGAATTGGTAAAAAGTGTGCACTCTTCGTGAGCCGGTCCACGATTACCCATATCGTATCATGCCCCTTTTTCGTTCTAGGTAGCTTAGTCACCAAATCCATTGTTAACTCCTCCCACTTCCATACTGGAATTTCCAAGGGTTGTAACTCTCCATAGGGTTTCTGATGTTCCGCCTTCACTTGAGAGCACGTCAGACATTTCGCGACATACTTAGCGATATCGCGTTTCATACTGGGCCACCAATAGTTTGTCTTCATGTCACAATACATTTTTGTAGCCCCAGGGTGAATGGAATACCGTGACTTATGAGCCTCTTCAAGTAGCACTGTCTTGACCCCGCAAAACCTTGGTATCCAGATCCGACCAAATCTCGTTTTAAGCCCGTTCGAGTTTTCTTCAAATTTCTCTGTTATCCCTTTCGTTCTTTCTTTCTTTGGATCCCCTGCCTCTAATGCTTTTATTTGAGTTTCTCTTATCATTTCAAGGAGGTGAGGCGTAACTGTCATCTTCATAGATTTTACATGAATCGGGTGTGGATATTCTTTTCGACTCAATGCATCAGCTACGACGTTTGCCTTTCCCGGATGATATAAAATATCACAGTCATAATCTTTAATCAGTTCCAACCATCTTCGTTGTCTCATATTCAAATATTTATGTTCGAAGAAATATTTGAGGCTCTTATGATCCGAGTAGATCATGCATTTTACCCCATACAGGTAATGCCTCCAAACTTTTAAGGCGAAAACCACCGCTGCCAATTCTAGGTCATGGGTCGGGTAGTTTACTTCATGTGGTTTGAGTTGTCTTGAAGCATACGCGATAACCTTTCCCCTTTGCATTAAAACACACCCCAAGCCTTGACGTGACGCGTCTGAATAGACCACCAAATCCTCCGTTCCATCGGGTAATGTTAACACCGGAGAACTTGATAATTTCTCTTTTAACACTTGAAAAGCTTCTTCTTGTTCTTTACCCCACACGAACTTTCCTTCCTTCCTCGTCAGTTTAGTCATTGGTAACGCAATCTTTGAGAAATCTTGAATAAACCTTCTATAATAGCCGGCAAGACCTAGAAAACTCCTTACTTCGGTTGGGTTTTTCGGATTTAATACGGCCTCAATCTTTGCTGGATCTACTAAGACACCTTATGGATTTATTACGTGACCTAGAAACTGCACCTCCCTGAGCCAAAAAGCACACTTTGAGAACTTCGCATAAAGTTTTTCTCTACGGAGGGTTTCAAGTACCTCACGTAGATGTTTTGCACGATCGGCCTCATTCCGGGAGTAAACCAGAATGTCATCTATGAACACAATTACAGATTTGTCTAACATAGATCGACATACTCGGTTCATCAGGTCCATAAACGCGGCTGGCGCGTTCGTCAACCCAAAGGACATGACCAAGAATTCATAATGTCCATACCGAGTTCTAAATGCAGTTTTTGCAACGTCCTCCTCTCGCACCCTTACTTGATGATAGCCCGAACGTAAATCTATCTTTAAAAACCAACTCGCACCTTGTAACTGATCAAAAAGATCATCAATTCTGGGTAAGGGATAACGGTTCTTCACGGTCAATTTATTCAGCTCCCGGTAGTCGATGCACATACGCATCGACCCATCTTTCTTTTTTACGAAAAGAACGGGTGCTCCCCAAGGTGATACACTCGGACGTATAAAGCCTTTATCAAGTAAGTCTTGCAGTTGAGTCATTAGTTCCCTCATTTCGGTGGGAGCCAGTCTATATGGGGATTTAGCCACCGGTTGCGCACCCGGATTTAAATCAATACGAAATTCTATTTCGCGTTCGGGTGGAAGCCCCGGCAACTCCTCCGGAAACACATCTGGATATTCATTCACTACTGCCACGTCTTCGAACTTGGGAAGGCTTTGATGAACATCTACTACATAGGCTAAAAATGCCCTACTTCCATTACGCACGTACTTGAAGGCTTGGACAATATTGCATAACTTTGCTTTTACATTTCTCTCTCCTTGAATACTTAGCCATCTCCCACTCGGAGATTGCACGCGTATATTCTTACTTTCGCATTTAATCTCCGCATGGTGTCGGGCCATCCAGTCCATACCTACTACTACCTTGAATTCTCCTAAGACCATAGGTACGAGATCAATATCAAACTCCTCATCCTCTATCGTGAGCTTACAGTTTCTACACACTTCGTGCAACAAATAGTTCTTGTTATCAGCTATCTCTACCTCTAATGGTATTTGCATTCTTTCAATCTTAAATGAGGGGTGATTAATTACATCACTCGAAACAAATGACATAGTAACCCCGGTATCGAATAACACGTACATCGGCAAGGAATTTAGCAAGAAAATACCTGACACAACATTCGGATGAGCTTTAGCCTCTTCAGACGTAATTTGAAACATTCTTGCTTTTGCCTTAGGGTTCTCCTCCTTTTTGCCTTCCTTCTTCATTCCTGATTGGAGCTTGGGACACTCCGCCTTGATGTGACCCTACTGGAAACAATTATAACATGTCTTCGTATTCTTAGGGCACCTGTAATGCGGATGTCCCTCTTCCCCACAGTTATAGCATCCCTTCTTGCCCAACAGGCACTCCCCAGAGTGAAGCTTTCCACAGTTCTTGCAACGGGGAATTCCACTCTTTGCTTTCTCTTTATTAGCTTGATCTTGAAACTTGCCTTTCTTGAAAGGAGTTGGGTTAGACACCTTCTCTGGCGGTCTCTTTTCACCTCGCTCCACCTGTCTCTTGAGTTCAATCTCCCTGTCTCGCGCCCAGTTTATGAGTTCGTCAAGAGTTTCACACTTCGAGGGCGTAATAAACTCCCTAAACTCCGCCTTCAACATATCATGGTATCGATTGATTTTCATTCTTTCTGAATTCACGAACTCCTTGCAAAACTTCAGCTTATCCAAGAAAATATTTTTTATCTCATTGATTGTTTCATCGTGCTGTCGGAGGCGCAAGAATTCCTCCTGAATCCTATCGATGGCGGATTGAGGGCAATGGTATTTTAGGAAAGGCTCTTTAAATTCCTGCCACGTCATCACTTGAAGTTTATCTTCACCTATCTCTTTACAATGAGTATCCCACCAATCTTTAGCTTGCGATTGCAGTTGACCCGTAGCAAACATTACTTAATCTTCCTTATCACACCGACTCCGGATAAACACAGCTTCTATATTAGAAATCCATCTTTGGCATACAATTGGATCTATCTTTCCATCATACGGAGAAGGACTGCACGCCATAAAATCCTTATACGTGCATCTTCGTATCTTACTCTTGCTTTTAGACTCTCCAATCATCTCCTTTATTTCATCCATTTTACTTGTCATTATTGCATCAATCGTTTCCAACACGCGACTCTCCACCTCTTGAACCATTTGCGGAAGTTTGGCTTCAAAAGTATTATCCATCATTTGCGCCATCTTTTCGTTTATTGCATCTTCCCATGCCACATCGTCATCATTCGTATCCACGTGGTCCGCCATCTACACAATAAAGTTTTTCGATGGTTTTTAATAAATTTAACATCACCTACCCTTGCGGTTCATTACAAGTTATTCCGTAATGTCGTAACAACTTTCATGACCCTATTTACATGATTTATAACCTTCCTCAACAAGTTCATGGGTCAAAACATAAAAAAAACGATTCTGCACGTATTAAGGGGGTCGCGCGACGCTAAGGGGGTCTCTCGTGGCGCGAGGGTCCTTAGCGCGACGCGAGGGTCCATTTTCAACAGAAGTTTTGATGTTGGTTGCTGCATTTTTCTCAAAAATCCCATTTTTCACCTAAACGGTCATAACTCACTCAATTTTCATCCGATTTACGATCCGTTTCTTCCTACACGATCGTAATTCCATCCCCCTTCACATAGAGTTAAAATCCGGCACCCGGATTAACTATTTTCGAAATTTTTTAAGCTTTCGGCCATTTTCTTGCTTATAAACTTTCAACCCATTCATGGTTTATCAACCAAACTTGTCCGTTTGCATACCAATTCTTGCCAATGCCATGCCATAAATATTTTCAATTACACAAGATTCAATTCTTGGGTTCTATGCACTCGTAAACCATTTCGACACATATCATTATTTTGACCCGTTATAGAATTTAAAGCATCTCAAACTTTTACCTTGTTTGCGACGTTGAAGCGAACACACCCATTGCACGAGCTATCAGTTTGAGCCCAAGCACTTCAACTCGTGCTTGATTCTCACAAACCTTGGCTCTGATACCAACTTGTTACGCCCTTATTAACGAAAAGACCAAAACATATGGATACTTCAGGTTTTCAACTAGAAACATAATAATTGCATTCTTTTACCAAAATACCCTTGTAGCTAGTTCGAGATCAACACCTCCCCTAGTCTAGTTATAGGTGTTAATCCGAACTACCCTGTCAAAATACAAGTTTAAAGTACCGAATTCCAAACGACTAAGTTTCTAAAACCATAATTTACATAACCCAAATATTTCTTTTAAGAAATACGAATTTAACAAAAATATTGTTTCAAAAGGGCGAATACTTCGGAAGCGCATAGTCGAGTGTACATGTTTGTGTTCGCCCCAAGCCTCGCCACACCACCTATATAACAGATTTACCTACAACACAATCCAATTTAACTAGTTAGTCCTTACAACTTTAATTTAAAATAAAAACCAACATCCATTCTTTTCATTACATAACCACATCACCATCTTACTTTCATTTACCCGATGAACGGGTACTTACTTACTATCTCCGAAAGAGATAATGCATCGCATTAGATAATCCGTTGGTTTCGGATTAGACATAATACCACATACATCATCCCAAATCCATTCGTGACGGATTTAGCTACTTTTCTTCTTTCTTACCTAACTTCCCATGTATACGGTTAGTTCAAGACCAACCTACCATAACATAACTTCCTCCATAAATCATCATTCCTTACGACCCGTTTATAGCGGGTCACACTATCGATTACCCATCACCTACGATCTATCATAAATTACGATTTTAACATAACAATATCAATTAAACAATAAAGCTTGTATGCATAGAACAACATACCTCGATCCTGTGAGTTGTCCGACCTCCTAGCACTTGAACCTTCTTCTTTTACGCCTACATCAACACATGCATTCATTTAGCCCAACTAAATAACATTTCATTCTTTTACACACTTTTATCATACAACATCTTGTTATTTGTTCTTTTAGGCATTTTATCAAACACTTGGCGGGTTTCGCTTTTATAGGGCATTTAATTACAAGTATCTTCACATACTAATCTACAAGTTCATAACAATCAAGCAAGTTAATGAGATTCTCTCATCCTACATCCTTCATCTATGTTCCATCCATCTAAACGAGTTAAATCACCACAAACCGAACACCAATCGAGTTCTAGTTCATAATCTTAACTTCTATTTGTATATAGCACAACATTAATCATAGTTGGGTAGAAACCCATTTCCTAAAGTTCATGATTTCAAGAAATTCAACTTACCACTTTGTTATTCACACCTTGATGACCAAGGATTTGCGTTCCTACAATCGTTCGAGCTTGAAATCACCTTCAATTTGATGGAATTAGTGAACTAGGGTTTGTGGTGTTCTTGTCTTTTCTCCTGGACAACATCACGCACACACTAGAAGTGTCTAGTGTGTGTGTTATCTAATTTAACTAGTCTTTCTTTAAATTTTTCAAGTTTAGTCCCTCGGTTCCTAACGTTTATTTATTTTAGCCCAAACCTTCATTTCATGAACTATTTTAGAGAAAATAATTAGATTACATATTTTTGGGGTGTTACAAATGATAAATTGGATGGAGCATACAAAGAATTAGAAGAATGTTACAATAAAATGAGCACATTGTTAAAACAGTCAAAGACTGAATACCCAAACAGCCTCTTGGTACACATTAAATACTCACAGTGTATGACATTGTTGGAGAACATCTCAAAATTTATTGATGAAAACGCCAAAGAAGTGCCAGCTGAAAGAGAAGAAGGTACACATGAAACTGAGGTTGAACATGAGGTGGTACTAGAAGATGAAAATGAAGAATAAGAAGAAGAAGAAGAAGAAGAAGAAGAAGAAGGGGAAAAGGAGATGGCTGAAATAAAAAAATGCCATTGAAGTGCAAACAGTTCATGAAAACGCCAAAGAATTTGAAAATAAAGAAGAAGGAGAATGAGGAGGTGAAAATGAAGAAGAAAGGGAGAACGAGATGGCTGGAATTGAAAACGCCATTGAAGTGGAAACGAGTTGGCTTGAAAACGCCATTGAAGCAGTGCATGGAAAGAGTTCATGAAAATGCCATTGAAGTTGAAAATGAAGGAGAAGAGAAGGAAAAGATGAAGGAAAAGAGAAAGAGGAAGAGGAAGGGGAGTCGGAAGGGAATGGTGAAGGTGAAGGGGGTGGAGAAGGAGAAGGAGAAGAAGAAGAAGGGGAAGGAGAAATGGATACAAGAGTAGAAAAAGAAAGGGATATGGCCAGAGAACAAAACGACGAACCCTCGAATGCTACAACAGCCCCCATATATGATGATGATGAGGATACTATATCATCAGATGAAGATATAGACGAAAACGATATTGAGAGATGGAGTTGTGATTTCAAGACACTTGAATATCACATTTCGATATACAATGGGGAAAAAATAATTAAAAGGAATATTTCTGGGATTTTGGAGCTGCCGGGACAAGATCTAAAACAAATGATTGATATAAAAGAAGGTCTTGATAATTCAAGAATTGTGGATGAAGAGATTAAAGCAATAAAAAAACATCTGCAACCTGTTGAAGAGACCCCAAAAATGCTTGTATTTGATAAGATACCAAACATCCCCACGACAGAAACACAATACAGTCAGGCATTCAACATTGAACTAGAAAATACTGAAGGGGAGATGGTGAACAAAAGTGTTGACCAACAAGGTGCAGTGTTTGATAAAAGGCCATATGAGTAGCCACCATCTACATCTGGGAAAAACCTCTTGAAAAAAAATTGAAGAGGAAGAGATACCCAATAAATCCCATGATGAAAACGCCATCAACACATCACCACCAAAAACGCCAAACAGGTCAGATGTGTAGGAGAAAGGTGATGAGGACAACACTCCAGACATCACAAAGCTGATGCAAGAAAATACAATTTTGTAGGATCGTGTACAGACTCGAAACGAGTCGTTCAGAGGCGTTCGACTCAATATGAAAGGCGGAAACAGACATATTGAGTTGAATTCAGCAAGAATATCACTTTAACTGTCTTTCAGATTAATCTGGTAACAATTACAAGTCTGTAAACACTTCGACAGAGCTTCGCCGTCGGAAACACTCAACCTAATTCCGTTTCAAATGAATCAGACCTACACCTATATATGGACTACTTAATTCCGCTTGAACATGACTCAAGCGGAATCACATTACAAACGAAAATACATCTTCAAGCGGAATTACATAGTTCAAACGGAATTAAGCAGTTCAAGCGGAATTAAGCAGTTCAAGCGGAATTAGCTTCTTGACTTGATTTCTTGAACTTTGTGCCCTGAACAATGCAAGACTCGATACAAGACGAAGTCGACAGACGTATGCACCAACAGACTCCCCCTTGGATGTTGACGAGTCTTAAGTGTCGAGTCTTCAACGTCTTCAGTCTTTATCAGTCTGATCGCTCGCTGAAATATCTGACAGTGTAAACATCCTCAAACTTTATCTCTTTATTCTCTTCAGCATCACCAACATACTCCTCTCGAACTCTACCCTCGGATGTTGATCGCAATCTAGCTTTCAAAGGATCAGGATTGTGTCCTGGCTCTATACTCAGACTTCAGAATCCAGATTATCCTGCACATCCTCTACCACACAATAAATTTCACAAATTTAACATTTTACAAATTTTATATATCCAGACTCCTTCTCAAATTTATCCAGAATGATTTAACAATGTTAATAACTGATAAACCACTGGAAAGAAAATATTCAAAAACTTTTCTCATTTAGACACACACTCCCCCTTACCACATGCTCATCATGTTTAGCACTTGGAACTTTGAAAATCAGCTCTCCAACATCAGTTGTCGAAAATCTTTTTGGATTTTTCAAAAATAATGCTAAAACACACTAAAATCTTTTTGTATTTTTGAATGAAAAGAAATTGCAGTAAATAAATATTTACAAACACTATTTTTGTGAGTTTATGTAAGAGGATCATATCAGTTTTTGACAAGTCACAAGTACAATTGAGCTTAGTTACACATTAAGAATTAAACAATTCACTTAGATTGCCGATATACTGATCCACTTAAATTTTCACACAAATTTCAACTGATTCAGGATATGAATTAGATGTATTAAGGACTTAAACTCATTCATGTGTCCCACCTCTTGAATATACTCCCGTATCCATATCCCAATATTCAGTCTTACAGGTGAGTATACCACAGATGATATCTGTAAGGGGTTAAATGCGAAGACCGTGAGAGCTCAGGTCAGAACTTCCGTTCAGCAAAGAGATGACGGCTTCGACTTTTGGTGGATCCCCTTTAGAGGATCTTTTTTTACAACAGCACATGATTTGCATTTTTCAATGTTTCATTATTTTTTATGCTGAGGGTAGGATTTTATTTCAAGCAAGCGTAAAGTATTCTCCGAGGACTAGGCCATTGCTTCCGCAAAATCAGAAGTCCCGGGATAATACCCCAGATATCATTGAGCATAAAGACCTAGTATCTCAGAAAGAGGGACCTTTCAAACAAGATTTCAGGGGTTACCTATATATCCAAGTAGTGTTCCCCACGAAATAAGCAAGTTTGAATTTAGGTTTATATCCCGAAAAAGCTTACTAAATATGTAAAAACCTATCGGCATATCATCAGTGAGACCGTTTAATGCTATTTAAACATTACATTTCTTTAGCATACTATAACTGTCTACTGATGTACTATCATTTCCTCTTCTTTGACACCAAAACTCATTTTTGATTTTATCATGTTTTTTACTTTTTCAAATTTTCTAATGTTTTTGGATTTTCTGAAAAATCTAACTCCTAAAATGCAAACACATTTAAGGAAATTTGAAAACAAACTATACAAGAAAATTGACAACTGATATCGAATCGCTTCAAATCGCCATCCACTTGGCATAAACAATCAGAACTCCCCCTTACAACAAACTATTTTCTCATTATGATTTCAAAACACTTAAGTTTGTTTTAACCAAAATGATTTTCCGGAAAATAAGTTTTGTTGATTTCATAAAACCACTTTGTAGGTTAGGGGATTCATCACATTGTTCTTTCAACCTCTTGAAAAAATTTAACATTTGTAGATTCAATCATAAAACACCACTTGTAGAAAATCAAGTACAACTTAATGTCCCTGATTTACCACTTGAAAGACGAAATCACTAACGTGATTTCTCAAGAAAAATGCTGATACCTGATCCACACTTACCAACCTGGGAGCTCCGGCAAGTCAAACTTCTTATTTATGAAAAACTGACATCCAAGCTTCACCAAACTTGGATGTTTTCTCCTCATCTTCACTCGGGTAGTAAGATGCCTTCTTTGTTTCATAAAAATCTTTTACCCCTTTTACTTTTCCATCAACCATCTTCCCAAAAATCTTTTTAACATTTCCATTAAAAACCTTTTCAACATCGAATTCCTTCTTCTCGGAATAGAATTGATTTGAAATCTCAACTTTTCCAATTTTTGATTTAAAATTTTCAGCCCGCAATGGTGGAAAATTGACATCATCCATTGGTGGCACTGAGTTTTCATCATTTACCTCAATCTGTGGCTCATCGGACTTTGTGGAATCAGATTCATTGCCAGATTTTACATCTGATTTCTTAACAATCCAAGCTTGGTTGTCAAGATTTCCCCTCTTCTTGTAAAATCTTTTTGAACACTCACCAACTTCATATGTAGAGTTTTTAAACACTTTAAATTGTTCAATTGGTGGTTCGGTTTTATCAACAACTATTTCTTTGAGTTTTTCTGAAACTCTCTGTTTTGTGTTGGTTGCCTTAGGATAGTTCCAGGCAATGTGACCAACTTCTTGACATCTGTAACAGGTTCTTGTCTCTTTTCTCTGATGAGCTTCAGTTTTCTTTTTTTTCAGTAAGAAATTCCTGATTTGAGTGTCTCCAGAATGAGCTCTTCTTTTCATTCTCAGCAGAAGTACCTGAAACAAATTTTGTATTTTTAGAAATTTTCTCATTTTTATAATTTTCTGGTGGAATAAAACCAAGTCCTTTCTTTTTGAAATTACCGTTATGGTTTGGTTTCTTTCGATAACCTGAACCAGAACTGTAACCCATTTTCTTGTTTAATTTTTGTTTTATTCTTGAGGTGTAAAGTCTAGGTTTTTCAGTAAGATTTACATCTTTTATTTCAGAAATATTAATTTCTGTTAGTTTGAAAACCTTGTTTATCATTTCAGTTTTCACACCTCTTATTGGAAATTCTTTATCAAAATATAATTTGTCAGAATCATTCAAAGTATATGCAACTTCAAATGTTTCTTCATTCAAATTAGATTTTGACAACAAAAATTCTTTACTATACACCCGTTTTCCCGACGACTTTGAACTCCTGACAGACGAACTCGAACTCCTTGACTCAGACATTGACTCGGACTCCTCATCCTTATCTAACACCTGATCGACCATCCTTTTTATTAACTCAGACTCATGATTAATGTCGGACGCTGCGAATGTGATGTCAATATTGTCTGGTAATACATCGGTTATCTCGGACTCCAACTTTATATTGACTGCCTTTTTTACTTGTTCCTCATTCGGTTTTCTAGACGAATACCCTTCCCAAATTGGAGGCGGACACTTGTTATAACAAACACTCTGTTTCTTACCAGTATCCTTTTTCTTCGGCTTTTTGTCTTCAAACACTTCAAAACTTGCAACAGTTGGATAAATTCTGTCAATTAAATAATCAGAACTTTAATAACTTTTTAGTAATCGTCTGATTCTTTCATTTTCAACTTTTTCAATTTCCAACTCCTGCTTCAACTTAGCACACTCTTCAATGTAGTAATTGATCTCTTTTTGCTTGGACATCATTGTTGCATTCATCATTGTCAAAGCATCTTCTCTTTCAGAGTTTGTCTTCTGCAAATTATTCACAGTTTTGTTCAATACATCGTACGACTCTTTCACATTCTTTACATCAAACATCAACTTCTCTTTCAACTTTTCAAGTTCACTAAACCTTTCATCTTTATCTTCACATTGTTTGCAAGGTTTCAAACATGTAAGACAAGGTTTTGTGACTTCAACAATCTTTTCAATCTCCACAATCTTCTCGACTTCAACTACTTTTTCCACTTCAACTATCTTCTCAACAATCTTAACTTCTATCATTTCTTTTGCAGTTTTTCTCTCTTTAAGTTTCTTCAATTTATCTGCAAAATAAAATTCAAAACTGTCAGAAGATAGATGAGTTTTTCCAATGTTTATCTGTTCAACTTCTTCATCATCATCACTAGTATCTGTTGAACTGTTTTCAGAAGAAACCGATTCTTCATCTTGACTTTCTTCTTCATCAGATAACACTGCTATCCATTCTTTCATCAACTCTGGCATTTGAACAATTTGAGCAATGAAAGCTTTAAACTCTCTATTCTCATCTACAAACTTATCCCAGCTAAATCCTGGAGCCATTTTCTCATTGTCTTGATCAATGATACCATAATAAGCTTTCTTGTTTGCATCTTCGATCATTTTCCCATGAGCAGTTTGTGAATATTTTTGTTGATGCGGTTGATGAGCAACTTGTTGATATATGGCTTTTCGATAGTAATCATGACCACCAAACGAATTCTTTACTCCATTTGCTTCTTGATTTTTGCATTCTCTTTTGAAATGACCTTTCTCCCTGCATCGAAAACAAGTAACTTTAGATTTATCAAAACCCAAAGTAGAAACATGTGCATCCAAGAAATCATTTCTTCCTGTAATCATTTTGAACTTTTCAGCTCTTCTCAAGACACTAGCTAAGCACCATTTGATATCCATAAGCTCCAATTCCTCTGCATCAATCTGATCATAATCTTCCTTGGTTAGCATAGGATTACCAATTCTTCCAGCAATCAATCCTTCATACGATTCCAAAGCAGTAACCAGTAATGCCATATAACTCTTAACAACTTCTTCAGAAAAATTCTGTCCATTTTGAAGATGTAATGCAACATTGCACTGAATCATATGTCCATTACCAACATTTGCATTTTGAACACTTGGAGGATTAACATTTGAAAATCCACTAGTGTTGATAGAACTTTGACTGACTGATCCGGATGAATTTCCTGCACTAAAAGCGGTTTGGATCTTTGGACTTGCTTCAAACTTCTCAACATTTCCTTTTTAATATAGCTTGATGTCTTGTTGAACATTTGAATTATTCATTCTTGCAATTTTTTGTTGTTCAAGATCTTGTCCCTCAAGCTTCTCAATGAATTGTGCAATTGATAATCTACTAAACTCTCATGTATTCTTTAAGATCATGAGATATGTACCCCATTCTTTCTGAGGTAAAGCATCAGCTAAATTCTCAACCCATTCTGCTTGAGTTTTAGTAATTTTCAACTAAGACATGGCACGCACAAGATGACAATATCTCTCAATGAGAGTCTTTGTAGATTCACCTGGCATACTTGTAAACAACTCAAATTCTTTCTTCAGTAATGATTTTTTGCTGTTGATCATTTTCGTACTTCCTTCAAATTTCTTCTTAAGTGCCTCCCATATTGAAAAAGCACTACCATCATGCTGAAGCAACACAAATATGTCCTCTTTGACAGCTTGTTGTAAAAGACTAATCATCATTTTCTCTACTTTATAACTATCTCTCTCTTTGTCTGAAAATTCTGAGATCATTTTATCAACATTCAAAGCGGTCTGTGGTCTAATATATTTTGTTTCAATGCTTTCCCAAGCTCTCAGATGGTTTGCCTGAACCCAATTCTCAAAACGATTTTTCCAACCATGATACTCTTCAATTCCCATAAGTTTCGGGGGTTTTTGCATCGTTTCAGTTTCGTTTTCTGCGTTCATGTTTTGAGCAATGGCAGCCGGAGTAATCGGGTTTGAAGCAAACGCGTTACAAAATTCCTCTTCCATGATCCGATAAACTTTTTCACAAAACAGTAACTTTCAAATGAGATTACTTCTTCAAACGAAATTACTCTGCTCAAACCTTCAAACGGAATTAACCTGCACAATTAACTTCAAACGGAATTAAGATTTAAACAGTTTCAAACGGAATTCCAACTTCAAGCGAAATACTCTTTCAAGCGGAATATCTAATTTCACTTGAAAACACTACTCTTTCAAACGGAATCACAAACTTGAAACGAAATAACTAATTTCGCTTGAAACTTTCAAGCGGAATTACTAATTTGAAGCGGAATCACCAAACGGAAATAGGTTTTCAAGCGGAATCACTGATTCCGTTTCAAATTTTCAAGCAGAATTAGGGTACTCGTTCAAACGGAATTAACTGTTTGGCCCATTTTTGTCATTTTTACTTTGAATTTTGATCTGATTTTCTCAAGGTTTGTAAACAGGATTACGCTTATGTTATGAAAAATTCAGGCCATTTTAACCGTTAAAACTTGTTCAATTGAGAAAAGAAGGTGTAGAAGTAAGAAAATGAGATGAAATCAAGCTGAAATCTGCAGAACTCCTCCTCCTGAGTCTGATACCACATGTAGGATCGTGTACAGACCCGAAACGAGTCATTCAGAGGCGTTCTACTCAATATGAAAGGCGGAAACAGACATATTGAGTTGAATTCAGCAAGAATATCACTTTAACTGTCTTTCAGATTAATCTGGTAACAATTACAAGTCTGTAGACACTTCGACAGAGCTTCGCCATCGGAAACACTCAACCTAATTCCGTTTCAAATGAATCAGACCTACACCTATATATAGACTACTTAATTCCGCTTGAACATGACTCAAGCGGAATCACATTACAAACGAAAATACATCTTCAAGCGGAATTACATAGTTCAAACGGAATTAAGCAGTTCAAGCGGAATTAAGCAGTTCAAGCGGAATTAGCTTCTTGACTTGATTTCTTGAACTTTGTGCCCTGAACAATGCAAGACTCGATACAAGACGAAGTCGACAGACGTATGCACCAACAAATTTTAAACCCTGAAGAGCTGCCTAGTGATGAAAAAGCTGATAAAGATGATGAAGAAGATAAAAAAAAAAAGAATGTGGCTGAAGAGGAGAAGAGAGATAAGAAATTGAGCAGGGCATGTTTGTCACCTTATGTAAGGAGGCAAGTGGTTATACATGAACTAAGGACAAACCCTGAAAATAACATTTCCACATACATCTTCACTGGATACGGCGATTACGAGTATGTACACTTCTCTAAAAATAAAACGCCAAACTTTCCATTCATAACGTTTACTTGAAATATGCATATAAAAACGATCAAAACGTCATGTATTATAATAGAATGAATTTGTATAACTAAAACGCCAAATTATGTTTTATTCGGACCGAGGTGTTCAAGATGGGAGAAAGGTTTCTCATGAGGGTGATTTGTGAGAGCATGAAACCAGGATTTCAAGCACACATCTCAATTATTCTATGTTAGGCACATATCCTGAACTATGAAGAAAGATACAAGGCTCCAGAATCACCCTCAAGGTTATTCTGCTCAGAATTACTGCTGGTAACTCTTTTTCTATATTTAATTGATGAAATTATAATAGGAAATTGTTTTCTTGTTTAAAAATGTGGTACTCAATATTACAGAATCGTCCGGCGTATGAAACGACAAAGGTAACTTATCGATACAATGAATTTAATAGAAACATGGAAACTGTTCTGAAAAATACACGTTTCAAAGGAGACCAGAAAAATAAAACCATCAATGATTATGAACTGGTCTTCATGCCAATAATATGGGCAAGACATTTCTACGTTGTCTGTTTCAACATAAAACACGAAAGAGTTGATGTATTGGATAACAGCGCTGTAGAGGATGATCTCAGCATCAAAGACAAGTATGCTGGATGGGTGGGAAAGTTGGTAAGTATCTTAAAAACTTTGTATATAGGAACTA
>JARYGA010046502.1:0-47500 GCA_030545235.1 Helianthus tuberosus
TAGCAAGTGTTATATGTGAATTAATCGTTAACAATAAAACTGCAGAAAATGGTTTTAATGTAATAATCTTACCAAGATTTTGGAATTAAGAGAGTCCAAATATTTATAAAAAGACATCTTCCAAGATATGATGTTTCTGGTTAAAAATCAAAGAAACAATGAAACAATGTATTTTATCAGATACTTCATTATTTATAAAGACTGTGATAACAAATATGAACCAACAATGTTTAACATATCTATGTCATTCAAATAACGCATTTAATATTTATCGATTTATTTAGAGCATATCAATAAATAAAGATTCCTCTAAAAACTGTAGAAACGAGTAGCAAGGAAATAACATTTTTTGAAGTCAATAAACAAAAGATTGGTCATTTAATCATATAATTTAATATCAAGTAAGGAAAACAACAAAATATACCTTATCGATTGCTTTCAAGAAACCAAATGTAGCACCATATCAAAGAAAACTTCGAAGCGGAAACATTATAAAAAATAAAAAAAACTTGTGAAATTAAATTCATACATCATCTAAAACATGCAATACATTATCACAGTCTTCATAACAGTTGTTAATCATGTGCATATGAAACTCATGTGCATACAAATTTTAATAAATATTATTATACCTTGATTGAAGTTGTTGATGGTGTCAAAAGTAAGAAGTATTCAAGTGGAGTGATTGAATATTGAAATGGACATCGGTGATTAAAACTTGAAACACTTTTTATGAGATCAAACAAACAATTTTGTAAAGGGATGTGTAGAGTCTTTAAAAAGGTAAAGTATGTTTCTATCTGCCTCTATGTAAAAAGGTAAACCGCCATTGGAATAATAAATTACATTTTACCGCCATTGAGATAAGGAAGTTAC
Organism: Helianthus tuberosus; assembly: GCA_030545235.1. Lineage (NCBI taxonomy): Eukaryota > Viridiplantae > Streptophyta > Magnoliopsida > Asterales > Asteraceae > Helianthus > Helianthus tuberosus. Next base: position 877 of record JARYGA010046502.1, read on the forward strand.
ATTTTACCCCCTAATACAGCTGTCATATTTTTATCCTTAAATATAAAATAGTATCCATTTCAAATTTGTATTGTCAAATAATTCAAATCATTTTCAAAATACTTTGAAAGTCCTTTTCTCGAGTGCTCAACAATCTTCTTCATTCAGGTATTTGAAATTATGGATACAGATAATACAATTTCAAGTAAGTATGAACTGTTCCTTCAAGCAAGTCAAAGTCAAGTCTGTGCTGCAGCAAGAAAAAAAAGAAGCGTGTTCTGCAACAAAAGAGAAACAACAGTGGTTGTCATCCTACATCAACATCCGATTCTGTTGAAAGGATTCCATTATCAAATACTCCAAGTGGTATGTCTTATAGGTTTGCAAACAAAATTCAAAAGAAATATATATTTATATGTTATGTTTTGGGAATCCTTACATATGTCGTATTTTACAAGTTTCAACCACCAATGTTGAAAGAAGGAATGTGTATCATCTTCCTGCTTATGCTACTCCAAATATTAGTAGTAATTTGTTTCACTCATCTACAAAAGTAAAAGGTATACTTACTGCAGATATTTTTTGGTAATTTCAAATCATTTTCACAAGGAAAAATTATAAGTTTTGTCCTTTATCTTTATACCACTTTTCAGGCAGTGTCCTTTTTAACAAATGTTTTTTTTTTTGAACGGCTAAATCTTACCCCCTTAAAATCAAACCCTTTTTGCCTCTTATGAGGCTCGAACCCAGCTCTTTGCTGGGGAAAACCAAACCCTTACCACCACACCACTAAGGGGTGGGGCTTTTTAACAAATGTTGACAGGCGGTGTCCTTCGGTGTCCTTTACTAGGTATTTTATTGCAAGTTTAGTCCTTTACACCCAACCCAGTTAAAAAACCTTGTTAATTGTTGGGTGTAAAGGACTAAACTTGCAACAAAATACCTAGTAAAGGACACCGCCTGTCAACAATTAACAGGGTTTTTTAACTGGGTTGGGTGTAAAGGACTAAACTTGCAACAAAATACCTAGTAAAGGACACCGCCTGTCAACATTCGTTAAAAAGGACACCGCTTGAAAAGTGATATAAAGATAAAGGACAAAACTTGTAATTTTTCCTTTTCACAATACTTTCAAAGTTCTTTTCTCGAGTGGTCAACAATCTTCTTCATTCAGGTATTTTAAATTATAGATACAGATAACACAATTTCAAGTAAGTATGAAGTGTTCCTTCAAGCAAGTCAACGTCAAAGCTGTGCTGAAGAAAGAGAAAAAAGGAAGTATGTTCTTCAATAAAAGAGAAACAACAGAGGTTGTCATCCTACATCAACATCTGATTCTGTTGAAAGGATTCCATTTTCAAATACTTCAAGTGGTATGTGTTATAGTTTCGCAAGCAAAATTTAAAAGATATATATATATATATATATATATATATATATATATACATGTTTTGGGAATTCTTATATATGTTCTATTTAACAAGTTTCAACCATCAATGTCGAAAGAAGGAATGTGTATCACCTTCCTACTTATGCTACTCCAAATATTAGTAGGAATTTGTGTCACTCATCTATAAAAGAAAAAGGTAAACTTACTGCAGATATTTTTTTTGTAATTTAATTTTGAATTGTAGTTTTGTTCATTTATTTTATATACTTTTGTCTTATAAGATTTATCAAGAAAAATCTCATCAAGGAATGTACATCACACTCCTTTTGGAAGTACTAAGCAAACATCCGATTTTGTTGAGAGGACTCCATTATCAAATATTACAAATTGTATGTTTTAAATGTTTGGAAACAAAATATTTGTTTAATCTTAGGTTTTATGAATTGTTATATATGTCTTATTTTACAAGCTCCAATATAGGTGGAATACCTAAAATTAAATTATCAATGAGTGATGAGATGTTAGCAGATTCTGTGGTTAAGAAGATTTATGGAATTTCTAATGGTATAAGATAAAAATGTAAATTCCTGTTAAGTTTTCAACATGTAGATAACTTATATTGACTTATAAATTTGCTAATTCTGTAGATTATATTGATCATGGAGATGCCATCTTTGTGTGTTCTAAATGTGATGCAATGTTATGGGAAGATGAAATGCTTAAGGGGAAATCAAAATCGGAAGAAAACATCATATTCTCTTTGTTGTTCAAATGGAGATGTTGAGCTACCACAACCACCACCTACACCTCCTCCATTACTACGCCATTTATATAAAAGTCATACCTTACAGTCTTACAATTTCATGAATAATATTCGAGCATATAACATGATGTTTTCCTTCACATCTCTTGGTGGGAAGGTTGACAAAAGTTATCAGAGAGGCAAAGGTCCTTACGTATTTAGACTACAAGGTCAGAATTATCATCGAATGGGTAGTCTACTTCCGGACGATGGGGAAGAACCTAAATTCTCACAGCTTTACATATATGATTCACAAAACGAGGTGATGAATCGTCAAAAAGCAGTAAGGTAATTTCTTTATGAAATTGTGGCATTTATGAATATATATTTTGCTTCTCAATATATTTACATCCATTATCATTTGAAACGAATGTAAATTTTAACATTTTATATTTCTTGTAGTTCTCAGATAGAATCCAAAACTACAAGAAACAACCAGCTTGATAGTACAACCATCAAAAGTCTTAAAGATATGTTGGATTCTTGCAATCCTCTTGTCCAGTCCTTCAGAATGGTAAAAGATTGTTTTCAAGAAAATGAGTGGCAAGATGTAAGCTTGAAGCTTATTGGAACAAGAGATAGGGATGAAAGAGTTCACAATTTGCCAACAACATCAGAAATTGCTGCATTAATAATTGGTGATTTTGATGGAGCATTTGATAAACGGGACATTATTGTTAGAAAGAAGTCTGGTGGTCTTCAAAGAATTAGTGAGCTTCATCCCTCTTACCTTGCTTTGCAATATCCACTTATTTTCCCATATGCAGAAGATGGTTATAGAGTTGGTATTAAACGTAGAGGGATTGCGCTTGATAATGAGGTACTTAGAACCAACCTTACAATTAGAGAATTCTTTTGTTACAAAATTCAAGATGGACAGAATCAGTTTTCATTGTTAGTTAATGCGAAAAAACTATTTTAGCAGTTTTTGGTTGATGGATACACGATGATAGAATCTGCCAGGTTGAATTATATAAGGTCACAACAACCTAAACTTAGAACGCAAAGTCTTAAGAACTTCAATGCTACTGTTGAAAGTGGAGAGAATAATGCCTCAAGTTGTGGTAAACCTATACTTTTACCTTCATCATTTACTGGTGGTTCTAGATATATGATGCAAAAGTACTTGGATGCTATGGCAATTTGCAAGTCTGTTGGATATCCCGATTTATTCATAACGGTGACTTGTAATCCAAACTGGCCTGAGATTTACAGGTGTTTGCACGATAAAGCTCTTAATGCTGAAGACAGACCGGATATTATCTCTAGATTATTCAAGTGTAAATTGGATCATCTTATAAAAGATTTCAAGAAAGATAAATTCTTTGGTGATATACAAGCAGATACCTTTTAGTCATATTTTTTACTTTGAACATCTAATTATATTTATCTAACAGCTCACTGTTGAAAAAATTCAGTTATGTATACAGTAGAATTTCAGAAGCGTGGACTCCCACATGCTCACATATGTTTGTTCTTGAGTGCTGAAAGCAAATTTCCAGCTACGTCTGATATTGATCGTGTTATTAGGGCTGAGATACCAGATAAAGAAAGAGATCCTGAATTATACGAGCTTGTCAAGCAATTTATGATTCATGGACCATGTGGTACAGACAACCCACTTTGTCCATGTATGGTTCAACAAAAATGTTCTAAAAAGTTTCCCAAAAAATATGTAGATGAGACTTGTGTTGATTATGAAGGATATCCTGTATATCATCGTCGTCAAACAAGTAATATAGTAGTAAAGAATGCTGTGGCACTTGATAATAGATTTGTAGTTCCTTACAATGCTCTCCTGCTCAGAAAGTATCAGTGCCACGTTAACGTTGAATGGTGCAACCAGTCAGGTTCTATCAAATATTTGTTTAAATATATTAATAAGGGGCCTGATAGAGTCACGGCTTCTGTTTTTCAATCCAATAGCACCAACAATGATACGGAACAAAATGTAGTTGTAGATGAGATAAAAGCATTCCTTGATTGTAGATATATCTCTGCTTGTGAAGCTGCTTGGAGAATATTCATGTATGATATACATTATAGATATCCAGCTGTTGAAGTGTTGCCTTTTCATTGCGAAGATGGTCAGAGTATTGTGTATAACGATCATGATAATTTGTGTGATATTGTTACTGATCCAACTGTGAAAATGACAATGTTCACATAGTGGATGAATTGTAACAAAGTCGATGAATTTGCTAGAACATTGAGTTATGTTCAGTTTCCGGGATATTATGTATGGAAAGCTAAAAATCGCAAATGGAATCGAAGAAAGCATCCGTATGGATCAATTGGGAGGATACATTATGTCCCACCATCACTTGGTGATTGTTATTAACTAAGGATTTTACTGAATCGTATTACGGGACCAACCTATTTTGAAGATATAAAAACAGTTGATGGACAGGTTTTTGAAACATTTAAAGATGCATGTTTTGCACGGGGACTGTTGGATGATGATAAGGAATATGTTAATGCCGTCAAAGAAGCTAGCACATGGTCAACCAGAGATTTCTTGAGGACTTTTTTTGTAATGTTATTGCTGTCAAATTCGATATCTCGTCCTGGTGTTTTTTGGTCGGAAACGAAGTCCCTGTTATGTGAAGACATTCCGTATCAGCAACGAAAGATAACTGGTATTGCAGGTAATGTGATTATTTTATTAAAGTTATATACAACTACATTAAAATTATGTAATAGCTCCGTTATTGGGAAAAAACTAATATTTTTTTCAACATTTGTTTTAGATTTGGTTCTTTAACAAGAAGAACTTGAAAATATATGTCTATCTGAAATTGAAAAGTTGCTACTTATCAATGGAAGTACAGTGAAAATTTTTGATGATATGCCAAGTGTTCCGGACAATTATGTTTCATCGTCGAACAATCGATTGATAATGAAAGAATTATCGTATGACAAAGTAGCTCTTCAAAGGGAAGATGATGGTTATGTAAAGTGTTTAACTGCCGAACAGGAAAGAATATATAAAATTGTTATGGAAGCGATTAAAAGAGGTGATGGATGTGTGTTTTTTGTATATGGTTATGGTGGAACTGGAAACACGTTTCTTTGGAAGACATTCTCAGCTGTATTACGATCGAAAGGTGAGGTTGTATTGAATGTTGCATCTAGTGGAATTGCTTCACTTTTGCTGGATGGTAGTAGAACTGCTCATTCAAGGTTTGTAATTCCAATCAACATTAATGAGAATTCAATATGTTCGATAGAGCCTAATATTGAATTAGGTGATTTAATTAAAAGAGCAACTTTGATTATTTGGGATGAAGCACCTATGACTCACAAGCATTGTTTCGAGGCTCTCGATAGAACAATGAGAGACATATCACGTTCCAGTCAACCGAACATGAAATGCAAGCCTTTTGGGGGAAAGGTCATTCTATTTGGTGGTGATTTTAGACAAATTCTTCCGATCATCCCTAAAGGTACCAGAACAATGATAGTCAATGCTTCTTTGAGTTCTTCTTATATATGGCGATACTGTCAAGTACTAAAGCTAACTGAGAATATGAGATTAAGAGTTGGGTGTCAGGAAACAGATTTGAAAGAAATAAAGGAATTTGCAGAATGGATTTTAAAGCTTGGTGATGGTCTGCTTGGTGAAGAAAATGATGGTGAGATAGATATTGAAATTCCAGATGATTTACTTATTCATGACCAAGTCAATCCTATTTCTTCTCACATTTCATTTACATATCCGGACATGAATAAGTTTTTTTGTGGGATTTAACGTATTTCCAACAAAGAGCGATTCTTGCTCCAACTAATTAAGTAGTGGATTCAATAAATAAAGAGTTATTAGAGAATCTGCCTGGTGAACAGAAGATTTATTTTAGTTCAGATAGTTTATGCCAACCTGAGGAAGAATCAGAGCTTAACATGGCATTGTTTCCTCCTGATGTGTTAAACAATCTTAGTTTACCTGGTTTACCTAACCATAAATTAGTACTGAAACTTGGTGCTCCAGTGATGTTACTCATAAACATTGATCAGGCAAATGGATTGTGCAACGGTACACGTTTACAAGTCACAAAACTCGGAAAAGTTGTGATTGAAGCAAAAATTATCACAGGGACTAATATAGATCACCATACTTTGATTTCAAGACTGAAGATGACACCTTCTGATAAAAGAATACCAGTGAAGATTTCTCGAAGACAATTCCTACTTTCACTGTGTTTTGCTATGACAATAAATAAAAGTCAAGGACAATCGTTGGAGCGTGTTGGTTTGTATCTTCCGCGTCCAGTGTTTAGTCATGGCCAGCTCTATGTTGCTGTATCTAGGGTAAAAAGTAGGAAGGGGTTGAAACTTTTGATTTGTGATAAAGAGAATCGAGTCTGTACAACCACTACTAATGTGTAAGTCTGCACTAATTATTTTTGTAAGTCTGCACTAATTATTTTTTTACTTTCTATCAAAATGTGTTATGCATGGTTTTCTAAAAGCCACCCGTGTTTGCGCACGGGTCTTACCGCTAGTAATATTAATAATAATATAAATATAAATATATTCATATATTTATTAGAAGTTCTCATCAGTGATTTAAATTTATTTAACTTTTTACTTTATTTAAGATAATTAATTAATATATTAATAAAAAATATATATATGATTTAAATATTAATAATATATATGATTTTGTTTCAATTTCAAATTTATTTATCATTTTAATTTACATAAAATAAATAATTAATATATTAATAAAAATATATATATAATTTTAACTATTAATAATATGTATGATTTAACAAGATTAGGGATTGGTGATTGCATCAGATCTGATTGGTTGATAGGAGACTTGATACTCATGGATTGGAACGGCAAAACTTTTATTTTCTAGATTTTGATATCGTTGCAAACTGAACCGAACAAAAATCGACCAAACAATACTAAAACTAATATCAATATTCGTTTTTATTGTTTTTTTATCGATGTAAAACACGTGTTGATTGATAAACGAGTGTCTGCATCCTACTGGTGCTACAATGAAACAAACTGATACTGACCGAAATCCCGCCACGAAGCACGGGAAAATACCACTAGTTATAATTATAAACCCGGAGAATTTGAGATGGGTATGGGAACGGGTAATTGGTTATGGACTGGGCATTAGATTATATGGGATTTGATGATATTCCCATTTATCTGATCTGATTACACGATAATGTATACTTGTTTTTCGGATTATATACCTGAAATAATTTTCATTTTTTATGTATTTTATTTATGACATATATATGGTATATCCTTATATTTTATAGTTTTCATTTATTTCTTTTCTTTTATTGGCACTCAATCGTCATTTAGTATCATAATACATTCTTACGATTAGTCATCATGATTTGCCGAAAAACACATCGGTCTTCAACATTGACACACATTTTATTTGTAATATTTTGGTGACATATCGATTTTAATTGATTAATAGATACTCGACAGGTTTTTGGGTCGGGTATATACGATTCTTGATAGGTAATTACCCGATAAAGACCCAACGCGTTTTGGGTTGGGTATGGAACAAACTTTTATAATCGGGTATGGGGTTGGGTTATCCAAACCCGTCCCAAAATTTTGACTAATATAATACTTTTTATATAAAAACTAGTTGTTCATCATTCGTCGTCCCAAAGTTTTGACTAATATAATACTTTTTTTATATTAAAACTAGTTGGTCATCATTCGGTTTAGTTTATTTGGTCCATAACCAAAAACCAAACCAAATTCAAATTCAGTGTGATTGTCCTAACCAAATCAAATGAAGCGAATTCGTGAGGGACAACCGATAGATGGTTAGTAACAAACTAGTATCTTTTTAGTTCAACATCCGTTTAAATTTAGAGCAAGAAGGAATTAGGGTTACCTCACCTTGAAGTGTTGAGGGGACAACCGACATATGGAATATAGTACGAAGCTAAGAAGTACGAGGCTATGAACTAAGTCACGAAGACAACTAAGGCGCATAGTGGGCTAAAAAGTAAGAATTCATATAAGTTTATTTGAATTTGTGAAATCGGATAAAGATGGGTTATACGGGTTATTCGGTTAAACCGAAATTTAGGGTTTGTTAAACTAGTAACTGAAGCGGAACCGAACAACCAGTTTGAATACGGTTTCAAACCGAATAATTTGATTTTTCAGTTTTAGTTTAATAGAGGTGTTCATTATTCGGTTTGAAATTGAATCACATAAAGATGTCTAAATGTTTTTATATCACAAGTATATGGGTGAATCGATGTTGGGCCAACCTATGATGAGTTTCAAAATGGGCTAGCGAATTAGTTTGTAATAATAAACTATAGAACAAAATGTAATAAATCTGACTTTAAGGATTCGACAGCTAGGTTTACTCCATGACAGCCCAAACCCTCTAGGCCCATTCCTTTTCTTCTATTATTATTTTTTTACTTTCAATTAGTTAGACGTACAAACAAACCCGGTTGTGTATACATAAAGCAACCATAGTACCATCTATTAATCCATTTTAATTATAACTAGTAATGAGACATGCGCGCGTTGCGGCGCTGGTACATCGCAAACATAGAACGGATTAGTCCAAACGTTACGTGATGTGTTAATCATATGAAAACGCTCATTTCAACGTATTCGATTGAACTCACTGTAACATATAGTTGCATTGCGATTGGATCAAAACATAAAGTAAATCGAGTTTATACCGTACAATCATAACGTATTATATGCAACCCAACTAACTCAAATTTATACCCACGTCAAAATGTATTATATGTGACCCGATTCATATGTAGGAAACATAAAAAATAAAACACAAAGGCGTATACCAAATTTACGTCGAAACGTAAAAATGGAAAGAAACGTAGAAATGGAAAGAAACGTAAATTTCCAAAGTATAGGCCAAAAATGTAAGTTACAAAAGTATGGGATAAAAAAGGAAAATTCTATGTGAAAAAAATGCAAATTGCAAAAGTATAAGCTAAAAAAGGAAAAAAATATTAAAGTTAGGGGTTGATGGCAGCAACTTTCCACCGACTTTCTACTTTCCGATATACAGTAATATATAATGAAATATACTATACTATACTATACTATACTATACTATACTATACTATACTATACTATACTATACTATACTATACTATACTATACTATACTATACTATACTATACTATACTATGTTATGTTATGTTATTCATGATACTCCATATCATGTTATTTCTTATAAGATACTCTAAACTGTCTTGAAAGATATATAAATCAACACGATTATAGTTGAGTCGAGATTCAATTACCCGAGTGTAGTTTCGAGTTAAGCTCAAGTGTTATAATACTCGACTGTCTATAAAACTCTGGAGCCTGTATCAAGCATGTATCGTTTACATGCTTACTCTGTGTACACACATATTTTCATGATTATTCACAATTAATAACTTTGTCGGGTAAGATTGAAAGGAGCTCGAATCAAATAATTAGTATATTTCGAGCTTGAAAATAAAGGCTTTAGCCAAGTTTCAAGCTTCAAGATTTTAAGGTGTAGTGCTTGAGTTTAGCATGTTTCATTCCACCGCGTTCGACTTGCAAGCATGGAACGCTTCTTTACTCGACAGCATGTGTTAATAACTTGTTTTGACCTATGTGTTATGACATCTTCATGCATCAACATGCCTTGTTAAGTTATGTTTATAAATTTTGTATGATAAAAGAATGATGTTAAGGGGATAGGGTGGTACTTGAACTAACCGAGCACATCCGATGTCCACCAGAAACAAGAGGCATCAGAAAATGACCACCAGAAGCAGATGATGTTGTTCGGAGCTTTGTTTGGACGCCAGACACCCCCCCCCCCCACTTTGTAGTGTAAATTTTATTGAAAACTTTTTATATGTATTGAGTCCCCCTCCCCCTTGTTTTTTACTTTAAACTTTTTTTACTAAAAGTTCAAGACCCGCCACTGGAGGACATGATGAAACCTGATAGCAACATCATCCAACTATGACATTGGCATCATTAGATCATGTCGAACTTTAGCATTATATGATGATCAGTGGCGAAGCTTGAGATTTTTTGACCGGGGGGTCGAAAACATATAAACCCAAAAATTTCTATACGAAAACTATATACTCTCCACTATTGAGCGAAAAGTTTGGGGGGGGGGGGGTCGGCCACCCCCTCCTGCCCCCACTATATTGCGCCACTAATGATGATGGTCGTGAATCTGTATGGATAAGTTTGATGATCCAACTCACAAAAGAAGTAGCACACAATTAAGAAGGACCTAACGATTACTCACAAAGACAAAGCAACTTGCATAACTTGCATATCAAGGTGACAAAATGAAAAACATATTGTCAAAGAAAAAGAAGGAGAAAAAACTAATGTCCGAAAGATCAAGCCAAGCAATAGTCACAAAAGACCAGAATTCGCAAACTGGAACATGTGAATTAGTTTGATGGGGAGTATTGTACTAATTTTTTGCTTGCTAACTTATGTTCCACTGATTTTTCTTCCTAAGGGGCTGTTTGTTTACCTCTTAATGAAGCTCTTAATGGTTCAGACATCTTACTGGTTCAACACTTAATGGTTCCGAGTTCGGACTGAATGGTTCAGACTGTTTGTTTCATGGGCAAATGTCTGAATGGTTCAGACATTTACCTCTGAATGGTTAAGATTTATATATAGTCTGAATGGTTAAGACCTCTGATCTGAATTGGTCAGACATTTGCCTCTGAACGGTTAAGCATTATACAGGCTTTTAATAGTTCAGACCTCTTATTGGTTCAGCACTTAATGATTCAGACTTCTTACTGGTTCAACACTTAATGGTTCAGACTTCTTACTGGTTCAACACTTAACCATTCAGATGTTGCCAAACAGCCAATAAGACCTTTAATTAGTCAACATAACAACAAATTAAATGGTATCAATTTGTTTTTTAGGTTCTCAAGTAGTGACTTAATATGCTTATAACAGTGCATAATAAGTGATAATATGTGTGATGAAAATTTTATAAATTGAGGGTTAATTTATGTCAAATATTATCATATCATTAAACCGACTTATGTTTAGGTATATATGTATTGAAACGAATGAATGTTTCTTATTCAATTTGTAAACATATACAATTATATATTTTCAACTTTCTCAATATTTTAATTTATCAACATTTATATATGAGTAAATTACGTTTTTAACCCCTGTGGTTATATCACTTTTACTATATTAGCCCAAAATATGATTTTTTAACATATGTGCCCTCATGGTCTCTATAACTAAATATTTTGGCCCCTAAGTCTAACCAAACCACAAACTTTGGTTAATTATTACTCACATGGCAGACACATGATGGGTATTATGGTAATTTCTCTTCCCCTTTTAGTGACACCTATTAAAAACAAGTTAATACCCATTTCCCAACAGAACCACCACCACAACCACTCTTCAATGCCGCCACCGCCCTTCCATCTCTCTCCGCCACATCCGACCGCGACGAATCCATACAAGAACCACCACCACCCTTCCCCGTCACATCCAACCGCGATGAACCCGTACATGAACCACTCAATTGATTGTACTTCTTTTTATTATAATTTTCAAAACCCTTGAAGGAAAGCTCTATACTAACTTCACTTTCTTCATCAAAATCAAAACATTCACCATCAATTCCATTGGCTTCAACAAACTCAGCCTCTGCTGCTTCATTTATTTCAACTGCTGGCGAATATTCGTTCTGCAATAGTGTCATGAGTTCTTTGGGTGAATCCTCGTACGGATGAAACCCGCGGTGGTCGGCGGCGACAGTGGAACTCCTGCGACGGTGGAATTCTTTTTGGAGGTTGTTGAATTGTTTTTGAAGTGGGTCGTCTTGAAACTGAAGATAACGAGGTAAGTTCGTCACAAATTCCACTGAATCACATAAAAGTAATCCGAATCAGTAATTGAAACAACAAAATTCTACAATAACTCACAAACAAATAGACAGACATTTCAGTGCATATAACTTCATTAAAACTGAAATTGTTGAGGTAAATTCGTTACAATTAAATCGTAAACAATGATACATTTCAAAACATATTAATTAGTACAGCGAAGTACCTGAGAAAAAAGCCTTGAATTACATGGCAGCTTACAGTTAACCACCGAATTAGGTCTAAAATGTTGAAGATGATGGGAATTTAGGGGTTTTGTGGTGTAAATGGGTATTAATTTGTTAAAAATAGGTGTCAGGAAAAGGGGGAGGAGAAATTACCATAATACCCATCATGTGCCTGTCATGTGACTAATAATTAACCAGAGTTTAGGGTTTGGTTAGACTTAGGGGCCAAAATAGTTAGTTATAAAGACCATGGGGGCACATATGTTAAAAAATCTTTATTTTGGGCTAAAATAGTAAGAGTGATATAACTGCAGGGGCCAAAAACGTAATTTACTCTTTATATATTTATTAAAAATTATAATCTGACCTTAATCTACTTGTCTCTTGACCCCATTCGCCAGCCACCAATAAAAACAACCACCTTCAAGATTCACACTCCTACTAATTTATTTTAACTAATTATACGGGGAAGGATCCATTAAAAAATGAATTTTGCCTAAGAAGGATTGTGATGATAACATATGACACTCCTAATAAGTAGGAATGAAGGGCATTTTGGTCCTTATAAATATGAATGAAAATGACATGTGGCACCCCTTTTGTTTTTTAAAAATACAACAAAAAAAATATAATACAAAAAAATCTAGCACAAAAAATCTAGTACAAAAAAATATAGCACAAAAAATGTAGTACAAAAAAATATAGCACAAAAAAATCTAGTACAAAAAAAATATAGCACGAAAAAATTCAGCAAAAAAATGTAGTACAAAAAAATCCAGCACAAAAAATTGAGAAAAAAAATTTAAGATAAAAAAATTTAGCACAAAAATATAATACAAAAATCCAGCACAAAAAATGTTATACATAGAAATACAATACATTTTAGTGGTTTTTTTTAGTCTTCATATTTTGTATAACAATATGGTACTCAAATTAAAGATAAAAAAGTGCTCGATTTTATGGTGAAATTTTTATGAAAAAATAATGTCGTATAAAAAAAGTTATGAACGTTTAAAAAATGGAGGTGAAATATGCATATGTCTTGTATGTGGAGAGAGAAAGTCAATAAATAGGATTTTACCAAGATACCCTTGCACTGCTCCTTTCTCTACACTTTTAACTTAACCACTGATTTGAAAAATGAATGGTTAAAATTCCTTCTCATCATACTTAGGCAAAATCAATTTTTTATTTGATCTTACCACCTAATTATATAACTATTATTACCCTTGTAAAATATAACATCCATTAGTGTGACTGGTGTCCTGTCGTCATCTCATACAATCCATAGTACCAACCTTTTCCCTTTCGAATAAAGAACGGTCTAGAAATATTGTTTTATTAAATAAACTTATCCTCAAATTCATATTCAGGTCCCTTCTTTTATCATCACAACTCATCAGCATTTTTGTTTATTTGTGCCTATCAAAGCTTCTATATAATTATTTGAGTTAAACTTATCCTCAAATTCATATTCAGCATTTTTGGTTTAGGTCATTTTGCCAGTTTAATCCAAATGTTTCATTTTTAACCTGTGGGTCCAAAAAGGTTTCACAGTTGCCATTTTAGTCCACTGGATTAACTTCATCAATTTTTTCTGTTAACGAGAAGGCCAATTCGGTCATTTTATATGGCTGAATTGCCCTTTTAGTTAACAGAATTACATACAAAATGACCAAATTGGCCTTCTCGTTAACAGAAAAATGGATGAAGTTAACCAAGTGGACTAAAATGGCAATTGTGAAACCTTTTTGGACTCACAGGTTAAAAATGAAACCTTTGGACTAAACTGGCAAAATGGCTCAAACCACAGGGACTAAAATGACATTTAACTCTAATTATTTATAATATTTATTTATGGGACATGTTTAATCATCCTATGATATAAATGTGAAACTGTATAATCCCTTGGATTTCTCATTACTCAATAACAAACATATATAGGTACAAGGAAAGGAGGTAATTACGGAAACAATGAAATACAAATAATACAAATAAATACACTGATTTACAAAATAACAATCCAATAATTGTGGAGCACAATTATCGGTTAACACACCCTCGCAGTTTGAGCCGGAGGAAGCCGAAGGCATAAACTGGATCGAAAACGTTGAAAAAGATGCTTCGGCAATCCTTTCGTGAAGATGTCTGCATATTGGTAATCGGCAGGGATGTGAAGGACTTTGACAGCGCCAAGGCGTACTTTTTCTCGGACAAAATGAATGTCCAGTTCTATGTGTTTAGTGCGTTGATGTTGATGTTGAACTGGATTATCGGAGAGGTAAACAGCCAAGATGTTATCGGAATATATAATGGATGCGTGGCGAACAGGGACAGATAATTCAAGTAACAGGTTGCGAACCCAGCTAAGTTCAGCAACTGTGTTTGCCACGCCACGGTATTCAGCTTCTGCACTTGACCTGGAGATAGTAGGCTGTCGTTTAGAAGACCAGGAAATCAAGTTGGATCCCAAGAAGACGCAGTAGCCGGATGTGGACCGTCTGGATTCGGGGCACCCGCCCCAATCAGCATCAGAGTAGGCTGTCAAGTCAGTGGAGGAGGATGGTGAAAGTAGTAAACCATGATCAAGGGTGCCCTTAATGTAGCGTAGGATCCGTTTCAGAAACTGGAAGTGTGGTTCCCGAGGAGCATGCATGAGTAAACAGACCCGCTGAACAACATAAGCAATGTCCAGTCGGGTGATGGTGAGATACTGAAGAGCCCCGGCCAGGCTTCGATATAACGAACCATCAGAAAAAGGAGAACCACTGTTGACACTTAGCTTAGATCCAACTTCGACAGGAGTGGTAGCCGGTTTGCAGGTTGACATTTTTGCACGGGACAAAATATCGGCTGCATAAGTGGACTGAGACAAGAATAACTCGTTAGCGTGTTTGGTGACTACAATACCCAAAAAATGATGCAGAGTCCCTAGGTCAGTCATCTTGAATTCAGCAGTGAGGGACTTAATGATGTGTTTCAGCAGGTCATCACTAGAGGCAGTCAAAACGATGTCATCAACGTATAAAAGTAAATAACCCATTTGGTCTCGGTGATGGTAAATAAAAAGTGATGTATCACAAACACTGCTCTTGAATCCACAGCGAAGTAAGTAACCTGTAAAACGTTGATACCAGGCCCATGGAGCTTGTTTTAGACCATATAAATATTTCTTAAGTTTGCAGACATATTTGGGATATGTTGAGGAGGTGAAACCGGGTGGTTGAAACATGTAGACAGTTTCCTTTAGGTGGCCGTGTAAGAACGTGTTTTTGACATCAAGTTGGTGTGTCGACCAACCGCGTGAGATAGCAAGACTGAGAACCGTTCGAATAGTGGTGGGTTTGACCACAGGGCTAAATGTCTCGTCACAGTCAATACCTACGGTTTGGCTATTTCCATTTACAACCAACCGAGCCTTGTGTCGTTCTAAAGAGCCATCAGCATGGAACTTATGCTTGAAGAGTCACATGTATCGAATGACCGGAGCATCGGGCGGTCGAGGGACAAGTTCCCATGTGTTATTGGTCAATAGAGCTTCATATTCGTCGGTCATGGCAACCTTCCAGTTTGGGTCAGATAGAGCGGTGAGATGGGATTTGGGTAGTGGTGTAACAACCCGTGTTACGAAAGTCAAAGTCAAGGTCAAAGTCAATGGAAGAAAAGATTGCTAATTGCGATCTGTCACTCTTTGCTTAACTACGGATTTGACCACCTTGACTTATAACTAGTTTTGTACTTGTTTCACATTAGTTTTATTATGTGGAGTACATGTTAATAAATCGCTACTTAATCACATATTAATCACAAATCGACCTATCGCTAATCACATTCGCAACCCGAATTATGTGTTCTGGATATTTTTTTACGTGTGTGTGCTTATTTTGTGTTACTTGTGCATGTTTATATTATGTATGGTGATTAATCATGTGCCAACTGGCACAAAACCGGTAAGTTCCGTACAATTTTATTTTTATTTAATATCTGCAATTATGTGCTTAAATGTCAGCATTGTCTGATTTCATGCTATACATGTGAATTCATGCACGTTTTATACTTCAAATATTGCTTTATGCATTACTGTTAGCGTTGCGTCAGAAAGACTAGTAAACTCACCGGTAAGACACACTGTGTCAGCAACTCTGCAGAAAGCAGTCAGATAATGGAATTAGGGCCTAGGAGTAGGTCCAACGTCTAAAATACATTAAAACCCAAGTATGGATACAAGGCTTAACATATAAACTTTCCGGAAGCTAAACTATGCATTAAAAAGCACCCGAAACGCACTTTAAATGCATAATTTTGCACAAATCAGCCATAATTAAGCTATAATCAGCTTTTTAATATCAAAATATCATGCATAATTTATGTTTTATTGTCCAAAATAACTTACAAAGTGTCGGGAATTGAAACTGTCACAAAAGGGTACATAAAGGACACTAAACGGTATAGTTTAGCACTTTAACGAACCGGTATCTAACCGAATAACCGGACACTACCCGAAACATCAAAATTATACTAGAAACATTGTTTTAATGTTTCCAAGCTAGTTATGGGCCCCGAACACCCTAACACACTATATAACACGTAATACACATAACATCTAACTATTATGCTTAGAATCTAACCATTTATCCTAACTTATCATTAAACCTTAACCAAGACCCCCCCTTGTTGTGGACGGTCACAAGGTGGCCCCACCACCAAGATTTCCCTTGATCTTATTTGATATGATTAGAGATTTGAATGGTACTTAGGGAACACATGATCCAATGGTTAAACTCCTAACATGGTTATAAGAAGAAACCTTGAGTTCATGATCTCATTATCTCACACACACAACACACACTCAACTCTCTCCCTCCTCTCCTCTTCTTCTCGGCCGAAACCACCCACAACACCACCACCATTGTCAAGTTTCCATCATCCATTCTAAGGTGTACACAAGGTGCTAGAAGGTGTCTAAAGAAGCTTGGTGGCTTTGGAACTTCAAGGACTTTTATCATTTGCTATTATCCATCACATTCATCATCTTCATCTTCTTGAGTTTCATCCCTAGCCATTAGAGCTAGTAGTAAGCTTCTTGATCACTAATTTAAGTCATGTTTATGTTATGTACAAGATTCACCATCTAAACAACTTAACCTTAAATACTAAAAATAAGAAGATCTAACATATTCATGAAGAAAATAAGTGATTACATGAAATCTTAGTGCATGTAATGAAGTTATTGATGTTGTATCTTGTGTTTATGATTAGAACAAGTATGTTAAAGCTTAGACCTAACAAGTTTAAGCATGGATCTTGAAGTATCCATGGTTAAACTTGAAGATGAATACATGAAGCATGATGTGAACTTGAAATATGAACTTTTGTGCATAAACTTGTAATTTTGAAGTGATAAAGTATGTGTAGAATTAATCTTTGAAACTAAAACTCATGGAAGGTTTGTTAAAAATATAACATAAAGCTTGTTTTTGAAAAATCTAAAGATATTAAGCATGGATCTTGAAGATCCATGGGTAAACATGAGATAAAAAAAACAATGATCTTTCTAATAAACATAAAAGTGGTTTTAGAAACATGAAATTGCAAACTTTGAAACCATTAAACTCATGGATGAGTTGTTTAGTAAAATAAGTCTTATAAAAAGTTGGTTAAAAATTTACAAGAACACTTATTTTGGAAAGATCACCTTATGTAAAGTGTAGATCTAAAAGACTACACATGTTTAACAAGAATCAAGTTCACCATGATGTTTCATATGAAGAAATTAGTATATGTTGTTGATGATTGTTATTGAAAATTGTTTTGATGATTGAAAAGAAAATAAACACATGTTTTGAAAACATGGGAACCCTCCATTTTTAGGGGAAACTATGTCAAAATTTTTATAAAATTTTGACACTTAGAAAAATATAAGTTTTGGTGAAACTAATTCTCTAAAAATTCACCTAAAAATATTTACCAAGGTTTCCCCAATTTTTATGAAAATTTCAAGTTAAGAAATGATGATTTCTTCAAGATAAAAATTGATATTAAGTATGTATATTTTTGATGAAAATATATATATTTATGGATCACCAAATTTTGTGCTAAGTGTACATTATGTGTATTATATGTAGTAGTGTATTAGGACTTGAAGATACACTAAAAACTCCTAAGGAGTAAAAATACAAAAATACACATACAACATGCATGGACAAATACAAGAAAATATATTTGTGAAAATATATTTCTTAATATATTATTTAACTTGGACAAGTTATGAACTTAAAATATATTTTTGGACGAAAATATATAACTCGGGTGGATAACAAGAATAAACACATATATATTTCATAGCATGACAAAATATATATGATTCGTACAAAGTCTTAAAAATATATTATTTTTAAGAAATATAATCTGGAAAGTAATAAAAATCAAAGTCTTGATTTTTGGTGAAAAATACAAAATACTAATACTTATTTTTGGGAAAATAATATAAGTAAGATACATAGTTAAAAGTATAAATTATTTTTAACAATAAAGAACACATACATAAAAGTTGGTGACTTGTACTTGTGCGATACAAGTCTAGTGACTAACGTTAATAGAACACGTATAGGTCACGACGCTATAAAACCAACCGGTGAAGTTTACGATGCAGGATACGCAAAGTTGTGAGTTCATGTCCCCACTTTTAAACTTTTACCTGTTTTCTAAACTTGGGGAAAATACATGTGTTATGGTATGTTGAATACAAAAACTAAGGAATGATACTTTAGATCATGTCACGAATAGGGTGCCATAAGCACCATTAATCAGTTACATACCAAGACCGCGGAACAAAAGGTTAGATCTAATGGGTTTCAGGCAACCACACTCTTGGCCACTCTTTTACCATGTAGTGCTTTTGTGTCTCTAGTCGTGAATCGACAGTCGTGGAATTGACAACTAAAAATGCCTATGGTTTGGATGCTTCCTATGTCGTATCACATGTTAATGGCCTTGCAAACCATTAGCGATCTCGATTTCCTTACATTTACAGAAGTACATATTTCAGTACAATTACATACCATGTTTTCTACAACGAATGCTTAAATGTTTATACAAAAAATTCACACCAACATTATGTTGACGATTTTCCAAAACTCACATGTATTTCAGGTAACTAAAGTGGATGTGTGCGCGGTCTTACCCTTGCTCCAAGATGTCGCTTTTGTTTTAGTCATGTAGTGTCAAGACTCCGATGCCTGTTTATGTGGGATTTGGTTTCTATATTCCATCTTGCGTGGGATATAAGAATCAAAGCCTTCATGTTTGTCTTTAAATTAAGGTGTAAAACTTTTCAGACAATATGCTGTCTTGTGATGTAAACACTTAACCTATGTTATGTTTTAAATTATGCAATAATAATGGCATTTGGAGTTATTTTACGAGCATGTAGTAAGTTTACCTTTCGTATGCAATGAGAACCTTTCAGGATCACACCTCGTGCTTCCGCCTTAGAAAGGGGTGTGACAAATCAAAACGCAATCGCAATACTATCACATCACAATCTAATCGCAAACGCTAAACGTAAGTTATTTATAGTGATTGTATGTTAGATATAGTGGTTAGGTGATTTGTGTAATTATTGGGTAATACTACCGCATCACTCGAATCGCATCGCAACGCTCAACACGCGAATCGAAACGACAAACTCAACACGCTGGACACTTGGATCGAGTGGCCACCCGATCGAGTGGCCATCCGATCGGATTACCACCCGATCGGACAACCATCCGATCGGTGACCCACTCGACACCTCAGCCTTTCCTTTTTGGGAAACCCTAAAAATACCCCTCTGTCACATCATTTGTGATGTGACAGCTCATTGTTCGACCTGCCGCACTCAAACTCACATTTCTCTCGATTCCTCGCGATTCTTGTAAGTTTTCAACCTAATTCTAGTACTTCTATGATCTACACGCAACCCTTCATATTTTTCACCTTTGAATCTTAACTTTTAACCGTGAAATCAACGGATTTGAGGTATTCGAGGGTGATGTCATCATGGAGTTCTTATGAACTTCAAGAGTTGGCATCATTCCACCAAGAATAACTTAGATCTGAAGGATTTCCACATGAATAAACAAAGATCTTGCATAGATCTGAACATAACCAAGGTTAAAAGGATTGAAGGAAGGTTTTCCAACTTACTTTCAACTCTTTTACACTCAATGAACTTAAAACCCATAGAATCGGAGCTTGTTCTGATCTTCTACTCATTCTTAGTGAAGTGTTGGTTCGAGATCTGATTTCTATCTGAGAGACAACTGATTTTGGGTTAAACATGAACCGTCGTCACGAGCCGGTAACCTGAACAGACTTGGGTGATTCCTGTTCGATCGGATAACTTGGGTCATGATGGGGTTTCTGTTGTTTAGCATGCTGTCATGCCTTCTCGATCAAACCAAAAAACTTAACAAATCTCCAAGTTGCAGAAGACCAGATTACGGGATGGATCGCCGTCCGATCGGATTACCATTCGATTGGACCGCAATCCGGACGAACAGCACTTGAGGATTTAACCCTTTAACAATTTTTCAACATGTTCAATGCATTACCACTTCTAATGGGTTGCCACCCGATCGATAGACCATCCGATCGAGTGACAATCCTGCTGTGAACTTGTTCTCAACTGAGAAGCCTCGCCAATCGGATCGCCGTCCGATAGAACCGCCGTCCGACCGACTGACCTGAAAGGTAGAGATACTTCTCTATTTTCAAAATGCTGCAATGAAAACTTCAAAGGACAAACCATCATACACAAACACATCTATCCCAAACGGGGTGTCAATCCGACCGAATGGCCATCCGCTCGGATTGCCATCCGGCCGGATGACCACTCGTCACCTGTTCACTTTGCACCATTTTACGCGCCGCTTATCATTATGCTGTCGTTCTGATCTGGCTAATCTTACTTTAGCGCTCCCTTCAATCCATTAGCTCTCACCGCTGTGAGTATACTCGATCCCTTTTTGCTTTATGCACTTTTGGGTGTTACATACGTTACTTATTCAAAATCACATCGAACACACAACGCAAACACTATTTATACGCTGACCATTATTGCATGTTATACGTGACTCGATGAATGCCTGTTTGTTATGTTTACACATTGATTGCTGTCTACCTGCCTTAGCAACGATAGTACCACAGTTTGGACTCAGCACCTGTTCATTCAAGGGTTGTTAAGGACAATACTTCACGTGTTCGCAGTGGTGAACATGTGATGCGCACTCGCGACTCGCAGTCAACTCGCAGTCATTGGTATTGATAGGATCTTTGTCGATAACTTACATGCTTCACATTATACATTGTACATGCTGGTTACGCGTAAACGATTTCGAAGTCTACTATACTATCAAACTTTAATGCTCACCTTTACACTAAGTGTATTGACTTTACTTTAACATATGTGACAGGTGTTTGAATGCTTAGGATGCCGTGCTTACCTGCTTTTGTGGAATCAAGTAGGAAAGATAGTATAGAAACAAAGATAATTTAATTTCTATTTGAATCTGAGTTGTCGGAACATGTTTGTTTTGAGGATATCTATGTCTGTAATAATTTACTTGCTTAATAGGTTATGGTATGGGACATAATGTTGACTATTCGGTAAAGTAGTTGTTATGGAATTTCTCTTGACAATCTGTTTCGCTCAGTGCCGCGCCCCGATGTTTCCGCCATCGGTTGGGTTGTGACAGATTGGTATCAGAGCCATAACTATAGGGAATTAGGCAAGACTCGGCCTAGTCCGGGTTGATGTCTTAGAAACGACCTAGTCTATAGCTTAAGTACCAACAGACCGACTTGTACATACCCGGTATGGGCTTGTACGAGCTTATTCGCTATTACTCGTTCGAACTCGCTGTACACTACACTCTTGCGCGAACATCGCATACTACAGTTCCGCGCAAGATCAACCTTTCCTAAGGCAGATCACACACACAAACGGATGATCTGGTTAAGATTAGGTGTGAAAACCGCAAACTCTCGACCATATTACTCGTTCGAATTTATATTTTCTTTTTCTATCAACACAAGAATTTGCGTTAAATTAGGAGTGAAATCCGCACTTCTACGTAAATTCCTTCATCAAAACAGGGGACATAGTCGTTAAGTTAGGAGTGAAACCCGAACCTTAACGACTTATTCCGCCTTTTATTTTGTTTTTGTTAAACTCCCACCAAAGTCTCGACGAACTCCAACGACATGAAGTCACACTACAACTGGAAGGATGCATGCCGACTGCCCGGATTGAGGCAAGGGCACAGTCCTGAAGGCCTTAGCGTGCACTGCGGGTCCTTGTGAATAGTCGAATTGCTTGGGGTAGTCAATGACTAACGAGCCACAGACAATCTATTCTCGATTTTATGTGTTTCGATTCAGGTTTTGCCGCCGCTAACTTTGTGATTTATCGATTTTATGTGAAATTTTATGTGTTATATGCATATTTGTTAGCATTTTGAGATAAACAGTACAGTGGTACTGATGATTTCAATCTCACATTTCTCGCTCCGCTCAAACCACACATAATTCACCCCACACGCCAACGAATCGCTAGCCCTTATTCGCAATCGCTACCCTCGAACGCGCTAAACTTGGATGATATAGGAACACGGTCATCACATATAGGCGAATACGTGCAAAATATAGGATGGTTTCTGTATCCTGACTGCCTTATATGTCTATGTGCTTACGTGAACTATGTGCTAACATGCTTACGTACTTATATGCTTATGAGATTTTGTGCTTCTGTGCTTACGTGTTACTTTGGTTTATGTGCTGCGTGCTTTGATGTGTTCCTGAGCTTTATGATGAATCGCTAGACTATACCAGGAATAATCGAAATCGAGTTTGAGTCCTGTGACGATGTCTGTTGCAGACAATGTCGTCATCTGGATCACTTCGCTCTCGCGCCGCTAAACGCAAGCAGGCTGACAAGTGACTCGCTTCTCTCGTCACGAGCCAGATCGTGAAAGTTATTCCATAGATCGCCAGTGAGCTGAATGAAAACGCAAGCAAGTCTTCTGAAGAGTCTCGAACCGATTCTCCCAAAGCTGCCTTTAGCTTCAAGCAGTTCAAGGCCTGCAGACCGAAAGAATTTACTGGTGAAGATGGGCCTACGACCATGTTCCAAGGGTTTGATTCGATCGAAGTCACCCTGCGTCAGAATGGCTGTCCTGATAATCTCCGTACTCTCAACGCTACTGGCGTCTTCCAATCCCGAGCTTTAGATTGGTGGACGGCTGAGAGAAACAAACGCGGAAATGATGCAGCTTACGGTTTAACGTGGGATGAGTTGAAGGACGTTATGATGGAAGAGTTCTGCCCTCCCCACGAGCGCCAAAAGCTGGAGGACGAATTCTGGCATATCAAGAAGAAGGACGGTGACAATGCTGGGTTGACTGCTCGCTTTAAGCAGCTAAGCATAATCTGTCCAGACCAAGTGAAGACTCCCGAAATCACCATCAAGAAGTATATCCGTGCTCTTCCGGATTGCGTGGCTGATTTCGTCTAAGCTGCAAAGACAACAACGATTGAGGAGACCTACTTACTCGCTGCAGAGATCAACGATAAGAGAGTAAAGTCTGGCTACTGGGATAAAGTCTCCAAGAATCTGCACCAAGTCACCGCTGTTCCAACCGCTGCAACCACCACCGAGACTACCACCGCACAACAATCTTCAAAGCTCTCACGTCGCAAGAGGAAGAACAACAGCAGCTCTAGCAACAAGAACTGTGCAGTTACTGCCACACCACTTCAAGCCGTACCAACCCAACCGCAAGCTCAACACCGCCAAGTAGCGGCGCCTGTGGCAAATGCACAGCCAGCAAAGCGTGCATACACTGGGCCACACCCGCTTTGCCCTACTTGTACCTACCATCACCCAGTTGGTATCGCTTGCAGATTCTGTGTGCATTGCAACATGTACGGTCATTTCACCGCCAACTGCCGCAATGGTTCTCGACAAGCTCCAGCTCCATTTCAAGGCCAAGCTACTGCTCAACAAGCTCTACTTCCTGCTCCTCAAGGCCAACAAGCGGCTCCTGTACCCGCGATCCATACTAGAGCTTGCGTTGCGTGTGGTGATCCCAACCACTTCGCAAATATGTGCCCAAATCGAGTGGTGAAACAAGAGCCACAACAGCAGCAGCCAGCACAACAGCAGCAACAGCAGCCAGCTCCACAAGCAGCCCGCGGGCGCGTCTTCAACATCAACACCCGCCAGGCCCAGGCAGACAACAATGTGGTTAACGATACGTTCCTCGTAAATGGTATATATGCTTCGTGTTTGTTTGATACTGGAGCCGATAACTGTTTTGTATCGTTTGAATTCGAAAGGCTCCTTAATTGTAAGCGCACCCATCTCCCATCGACGTTCAACGTTGAAGTTTCCACCGGAAGAACCATTACCGTCAGTTATGTTCTACGTGACTGTACTCTCGATCTCAACGGTCACGTTTTTCCGATTAACCTCATCTCGATGCAACTCGGTAGCTTTGATGTCATAGTAGGCATGGATTTCCTTCAGGGGAATCATGCTGAAATTGTTTGTTTTGATAAGATGATTCGTTTCTCCCTCACGAATGGTGATCAATTGTGCGTCTATGGTGAAATCACTTCGAAGAAGTTGCAACTCATGTCGTGTGTCCAAGCAAGCAAGTATCTCCGCAAGGAATACCAAGCTTTCTTGGCACACATCGTAGTAGCGGAGAAAAAGGAAGTTAAGGAGGTAGGCCAGGTCCCCGTTGTACGTGAGTTTCCTAACGTTTTTCCCGACGACCTTCCTGGGTTGCCACCCACTCGTGATATCGATTTTCGAATCGACCTTATTCCCGGAGCGAATCATGTTGCTAGAGCACCTTATCGCCTCGCTCCCTCGGAAATGCGCGAACTCTCGAGTCAGCTCTCCGTGGGGTGCGCCAGTCCTTTTCGTCAAAAAGAAGGATGGGTCGTTCCGGATGTGCATTGACTACAGGGAATTGAATAAGCTTACCATCAAGAATCGATATCCATTGCCTCGAATCGATGATCTGTTTGATCAACTACAAGGTGCTACGTGCTTCTCGAAGATCGATCTACGCTCAGGCTATCATCAACTGCGAATCCAAGAAGAAGATATACCCAAAACGCTTTTCGAACCCGATACGGTCACTACGAGTTCGTTGTCATGCCTTTTGGGTTGACCAACGCTCCTGCAGTTTTCATGGACCTAATGAATCATGTGTGCAAACCCATTCTTGACCGCTTCGTCATCGTGTTCATCGATGATATCCTGATCTATTCAAAGTCAAAAGCCGAACACTCACAACATCTACGTTTGGTTCTTGAGTTACTCCAGGGAAACCGTCTCTACGCCAAATTCTCCAAGTGTGAGTTTTGGCTGGAGGAGGTCCAATTCTTGTGTCACATTGTCAATAGTCAAGGTATTCACGTCGATCCTGCGAAGATAGAAGCAGTTAAGAGCTAGGTTACACCCAAGAATCCGTCTGAAGTCCGTTCTTTTCTCGGACTAGCAGGCTATTATCGCCGCTTTATCGAAGGTTTCTCCACAATTGCTGTACCGCTTACTACGCTTACACACAAGGACAAACCTTTTGTTTATGGGAACTAAACAAGAGGAAGCCTTTCAAACTCTTAAAGTTGTGCTTTGCAATGCTCCCGTACTCTCACTTCCCGACGAAAACGATGACTTCGTAGTCTACTGCGATGCCACTAACCTCGGTCTTGGTTGTGTTCTCATGCAACGAGACAAGGTTATCGCGTACGCTTCTCGACAGCTCAAGATCCACGAGAAGAACTATACCACACACGACCTCGAGCTTGGCGCATTAGTTTTTGTGTTAAATATTTGGCGACACTACCTTTATGGTACTAAGTGTATGATCTTCACCGATCATAGGAGCCTACAACACATCTTTGACCAGAAAGAACTAAATATGCGTCAATGCCGGTGGGTAGAGCTACTAAAAAATTACGACTGTGAGATCCGTTATCATCCAGGCAAAGCAAATGTCATCGCCGATGCCCTCAGTCGATGAAGCTATTTGCATAGCGCCCATAATATCTCAGCCCAACATCATCTCGAAACCCTTATACGCGAGGCTCAGCATGCTTGTTTCACCGAACGAACCTTGAAGAAGGAAAGAATTCTAAACGATGGCGCCCGACTCGAGAATAAATCGAATGGTATCTTTTACTATTTAGACTGAATTTGGATCCCCAAACGCACCAACTTACGACAACTCCTGATGGACGAAGCCCACAAATCTCGATATTCTATTCATCCCGGTGCCGACAAGATGTACCAGGACATGCGCTACAAGTACTGGTGGCCGGGCATGAAGAAGGATATCGCAATCTATGTTGCGAACTGCCTAACTTGTTCGAAAGTCAAGGCTGAGCACCAAAGACCCTCTGGCTTATTCGTGCAACCCGAGATCCCTATGTGGAAATGGGAGAGTATAGCTATGGACTTCATAACGAAACTTCCGTGCACGCCATTAGGTCACGACAACATATGGGTTGTCGTTGACCGATTGACCAAGTCCGCACACTTTCTACCGATACGAGAAGACTACAAGGTAGAACGATTAGCCCGAATCTACACCAACGAGGTCATTTGTCGACACGGAACGCCTCGTGACATCATCTCTGACCGCGACGGTCGGTTTACCTTGCGCCTCTGGGAAATGTTTCAATATGCTCTCGGTACTACTCTGAATCTAAGTACCGCTTTCCATCCCCAAACCGACGGTCAGACTGAAAGAACGATTCGTACCCTTGAGGGCATGCTTCGCTCGTGTGTCATAGATTTCGGTGGTAATTGGGACGCGTAAATACCTTTAGTCGAATTCTCATACAATAACAGTTATCACTCTAGCATTCAAATGGCACCATTTGAGGCATTATACGGAAGAAAATGCCGATCGCCTATTGTATGGCACGAGATCGGAGACGCGCAACTTACCGGTCCTGAGCTGTTGCAAGAAACGACTGACAAAATCCTCCAAATTTGAGACAATCTACTGAAAGCTCAGAGCCGTTAGAAAAGTTTCGCTGATAGACGCCACAAGCCCCTTGAATTTGACGTTGGCGATCACGTACTCCTAAAGGTTGCACCTTGGAGGGGGTGATCAGATTCGGTAAGAAAGGAAAGCTCGCACCTCGATATGTTGGACCCTTTAAGATCCTGGAAAGGATTGGCAAGGTGGCATACAGACTCGAACTACTGGAGGAACTGAGTAACGTCCACCCGACTTTCCACGTTTCGAACCTCAGAAAGTGCCTAGCCGAACAAGATTTACATGTCCCTCTTGAGGATTTGCAAGTGGACGAAACATTACACTTCGTGGAAAAGCCTGTCGAGATCATCGGCCGAGAGACCAAGGTACTCAAACGCTCACGCATTCCCATTGTGAAGGTTCGTTGGGAAGGCACACTCGGTTCCGAGTTTACTTGGGAACTCAAAAGTGATATGAAGTCGAAGTACCCGCAACTGTTTGTTACGACTACTTCTTAAATTTCGGGACAAAATTTCCTTAAGTAGGGGAGAGTGTAACAACCCGTGTTACGAAAGTCAAAGTCAAAGTTAAGGTCAAAGTCAAAGGAAGAAAAGATTGCTAATTGCGATCTGTCACTCTTTGCTTAACTACGGACTTGACCACCTTGACTTATAACTAGTTTTGTACTTGTTTCGCATTAGTTGTATTATGTGGAGTACATGTTAATAAATCGCTACTTAATTACATATTAATCAAAAATCGACCTATCGCTAATCGCATTCGCAACCCGAATTATGTGTTCTGGATATTGTTTTACGTGTGTGTGCTTATTTTGTGTTACTTGTGCATGTTTATATTATGTATGGTGATTAATCAAAACGCAATCGCAATACTATCACATCGCAATCTAATCGCAAACGCTAAACGCAAGTTATTTATAGTGATTGTATGTTAGATATAGTGGTTAGGTGATTTGTGTAATTATTGGGTAATACTACCGCATCACTCAAATCGCATCGTAACGCTCAACACGCGAATCGAAACGACAAACTCAACACGCTGGATACTTGGATCGAGTGGCCACCCGATCGAGTGGCCATCCGATCGGATTACCACCCGATCGGACAGCCATCCGATCGGTGACCCACTCGACACCTCAGCCTTTCCTTTTTGGGAAACCCTATAAATACCCCTCTGTCACATCATTTGTGATGTGACAGCTCATTGTTCGACTAGCCGCACTCAAGCTTACATTTCTCTTGATTCCTCGCGATTCTTGTAAGTTTTCAACCTAATTCTAGTACTTCTATGATCTACACGCAACCCTTCATCTTTTTCACTTTTGAATCTTAACTTTTAACCGTGAAATCAACGGATTTGAGGTATTCTAGGGTGATGTCATCATGGAGTTCTTATGAACTTCAAGAGTTGGCATCATTCCACCAAGAATAACTTAGATCTGAAGGATTTCCACATGAATAAACAAAGATCTTGCATAGATCTGAACATAACCAAGGTTAAAAGGATTGAAGGAAGGTTTTCCAACTTACTTTCAACTCTTTTACACTCAATGCACTTAAAACCCATAGAATCGGAGCTTGTTCTGATCTTCTACTCATTCTTAGTGAAATGTTGGTTCGAGATCTGATTTCTATCTAAGAGACAACTGATTTCGGGTTAAACATGAACCGCCGTCACGAGTCGGTAACCTGAACGGACTTGGGTGATTCCTGTTCGATCGGATAACTTGGGTCATGATGGGGTTTCTGTTGTTTAGCACGCTGTCATGCCGTCTCGATCAAACTGAAAAAAATTAACAAATCTCCAAGTTGCAGAAGACCAGATTGCGGGACGGTTCGCCATCCGATCGGATTGCCATCCGATCAGACTGCAATCTGGATGAACAACACTTGAGGATTTAACCCTTAAACAATTTTTCAACATGTTCAATGCATTACCAGTTCTAATGGGTTGCCACCCGATCGATAGACCATCCGATCGAGTGGCAATCCTGCTGTTAACTTGTTTTCAACTGAGAAGCCTCGCCAATCGGATCGTCGTCCGATTGACCGACCTGAAAGGTAGAGATACTTCTCTATTTTCAAAATGCTACAACGAAAACTTCAAAGGACAAACCATCATACACAAACACATCTATCCCAAACGGGGTGTCAATCCGACCGAATGGCCATCGGCTCGGATTGCCATCCGGCCGGATGACCACTCGTCACCTGTTCACTTTGCACCGTTTTACGCGCCGCTTATCATTATGCTATCATTCTGATCAGGCTAATCTTACTCTATCGCTCCCTTCAATCCATTAGCTCTCACCGATGTGAGTATACTCGATCCCTTTTTGCTTTATGCACTTTTGGGTGTTACATACGTTACTTATTCTAAATCACATCGAATACACAACGCAAACACTATTTATACGCTGACCGTTATTGCATGTTATACGTGACTCGATGAATGCCTGTTTGTTATGTTTACACATTGATTGTTGTCTACCTGCCTTAGCAACGATAGTACTATAGTTTGGACTCAGCACCTGTTCATTCAGGGGTTGTTAAGGACAATACTTCACGTGTTCGCAGTGGTGAACATGTGATGCGCACTCGCTACTCGCAGTCAACTCGCAATCATTGGTATTGATAGGATCTTTTTCGATAACTTACATGCTTCACATTATACGTTGTACATGTTGGTTACGCGTAAACGATTTTGAACTCTACTATACTATCAAACTTGTATGCTCACCATTACACTAAGTGTATTGACTTTACTTTAACATATGTGACAGGTGTTTGAATGCTTAGGATGCTGTGCTTACCTGCTTTTCTGGAATCAAGTAGGAAAGAGAGTCTAGAAACAAACACAAATTAATTTCTATTTGAATCTGAGTTGTCGAAACATATTTGTTTTGAGGATATCTATGTCTGTAATAATTTACTTGCTTAATAGGTTATGATATGGGACATAATGTTAACTATTCGGTAAAGTAGTTGTTATGGAATTTCTCTTGACAATCTGTTTCGCTCAGTGCCGCGCCCAGATGTTTCCGCCGTCGGTTGGGGTGTGACAAGTGGTGACATGGTGAGGGTATTGAGTGAAAATGGAAGTTTGGGTTTGAAAACACCAGATCGTGACCTGGTTTGCATGGAGTGAGTATGAGGTGGTGGTGGGTCAGGTATGTGAGGTGGCGATGGGTTGGGTGAAACGGGCTGGGAATGGGCCGGTTGGGACTGGTTTGAGCTGGAGGCGGGTGGTGGTCCAGTAGGTGGGGTGGGCAAGGATGGAGGTGTTTGGGCCGGTTGAACAGGAGGTGGGGTATGGTCGGTTTGGTGAATGGGAAGGGAGTCGGGTGGATTGTGGTGAACCGCTGAAGTGGTATAGGTTTAGCGAAATAGGTTGGGTCAAATAGTAGAGGGTTAGGGTCAAGGAAATCATGAGATGGTGGTGGGGTTTGGTGGTCGGCCATGGGAAAAATAGTATCGTCAAAAGTGACGTGACGGGAGAAGATAGTTTTACCCGAGGTAAGGTCAAGACACCGGTAACCGCGGTAATTCGCTGGGTGTTGGTGTGCGTTAGGTGTGTTATGATTTTGTTGATATTTTTAGCCCATTTTACGCATTAGTCAAGTTTTAAATTTACAAAAACACGATATTCTACTAACACTAAACACACACATGGGCAAGTGCACCCATCGTGAGCGTAGTATAGCGTTGGTAAGATACCGAGGTTGTCCAAGGACACAAGAGCTTTTAGTAACGGTTTATCCTCAACGTCTAATCAATCTAAATTTTTTTGAGAAAAGGTTTAAACATGAAAAATTAAAACTAAAAATGCAGAAATAAAAAAATAAAATAAAAACAGATAGACAAGATGAATCACTTGGATCCGACTCGCCTTTAATGTATCCTTTGATGATTTCCGCACTTTTGCACTTTTTAAGAGATTATCTTAGTTATAGTAGTAGGCCCCTCTTTTGAAGGTGACGTTACTCTCAACTCAGTGGTTTGAGTCAGCAAGGATACAATCCCAAAGGGTTTGAATATTGAAAGATAATTAATTAAGATATTAATACGAAAAGTGGTAGGCCCCTCTTTTGAAGGTTACATTACCCTCGGCTTAGTGGTTTGAGTCAGCATGGATACAATCCCAAATAGCCGGTTTAATGTATTAATAGTAGTTTACATATGAGGGGATCAAGCCATTCGCCCCCGCCATCCAATACCTGTGGGTATTGAAGGAGGTCCTAGTAAGCTTGACCCAGGTCCTTGTAGGATCTATACACTGAACAAGGCAAGAACCTTACTAAACCATTCCCTTAACCCCCGACCAGGTAGCCAACATATCTCTATATAGACCGTAGAGATATGAATGGTGTAAATCTTTTACTTTATATAGACAGTAAAGTAATGCCAAGACACCACGGACAAATGATAAAGAAGTTTCACCTTCAACATAAGAAACTAGTTATTAAAGTCATTAATACAAAACCAAATAAAAAGTGCGAAAAGATTAAAAATCAAAAGTAATACATTAAATGCTTGTCTTCACCAAGTGATGTAAGAGACTTAGCCAAACATGGCCTTTGATTGACAAGAACTCTTACTATCAATCTTGGATCCCGAGACTACTACACACTCTAAAGGTGGATGATGGATGATGGCGGTGGGTGGGTGTTGGTGGTGTAGTGGTGGTGGAGTGGAGGCAAAGTGGGAGAGTAGTGGTTTGTCAAGGGATGCCTTTGAAGTGAACCAAGCACCCCTATTTATAGCCTGAACAGAAGCCCGGCCACGGCCCCGTGTCCAGCGGACACAACCCCATGGCCATCTCTTTCTCTTCCCTTATTAATTGAATTTGTCAGCATTGGGCTCCACATGGCCCATGTTCGCTGGGCACGGCCCTGTGGGCAGAAGCGTATCTGTACTACCAAGATTTTGCAAGATTCTGTGAATCTTAGCATTGACCACGCCTCGTGCTGAGCTGTGAACACCCCCGTGGTGGGCGTAGAAGCTTCCACAGCTTTGTCCTTTCTGCAGACACCTGACCACGCCCCGTGTCCAGTGGTCACAGGCCGTGGTCAGCCTTCTGTTTTTTGTTTTTGCTCTTGGGGATGCTATCGAGGGGTCGGGCATGTCACGTTTATTCCTTTTCTTTGTATTTATGTTGGTTTTTACTGTATATTTGTTCCTTTTGCTTGTTTAAGCTCATTTGGTCCTGTAAATTCAAAAGGAAGACAAAAACACGCTTTTTCCAACATTAGTACTAAAAAAAAGGTTAATTTTATGCTTTGCTTGATGTAATTTATATGTTGCATTTTACACACATCAAATACCCCCACACTTGAATCTTTGCTTCTCCTCAAGCAAAACTCTTTATTATGTGGCTTACACACCCAAATGGAATGGGTAAAAGAGAAGTTTTGGGCTTGTCTTGAGTGTCGGGTATCCAAGATCTTTATTGGGTTTTATTTTTATTCTATTTACAATCCTATTCGTTATGATTTATTTAGAACATTTCATAAGAGAAATTACTTATTTGGGCATAACATGCCTTTTTTAAAATTCCATTTATATACGAGTTCACATACCTCACGGGAGATCACTCAACACTCGGCCGAAGATGTATTTTTGTGAAACACTCGAGACCGGCATGGAACTTATTTCTACCATATGCTTGCCAAGCAATCAATCCTCCTCCTTTTTAACTATAAACCTTTGTAAATATCAAGAGGACTTGGGAAAGGGTTAGGCTTGGGCTAAATGTAGGTGGTTTTGGTAAGTGGTTAGTAAAAAGGGCTAAAAGCATAAAAAGCGTCGGTCATCGTAAAACTTTTTGTTTTTTGTGACTTTTATTCAAACTAAGCATCTTCAAACAAAGTTTCTTTGAGGAACTTGTTTGTTTATTTGCTAGACTTTCATTTTTTTAAAGGAACGTCACAAGATAACCGAGCTTTTTACTAAAACAAAGGGTTGAAAAGAAAAAGGTTTTGGTGGGTAAAGGTGTTTGTTTTGTGGGTTTAGAAATGAAAAGGTTTAGGCTCAAAGGGGTTAACTCGGGTGATTTTTTTTTGTAGGTGATAAAAAAATGAAAAATAATGGTGTTGAAAGGAAAATGGGTTAGTCCTAATGCCTCCATTATTCATTTACTTGGGTTTAAGTTGGTAAGGACCGGGAGTGTATCGTCGTGGCAAGTTCTAGAGTTGTAAGAACCAAACGGCTATTCACACAAGAAACGAAAAAATGAGCATTTAGTTTAAAGATGTATGCTTGTATGCTCAATAAAGGCTCAAAACTCACTTGTTGTGGGAATGGGTTTTTAATTTGATCAAGTATATATAATCAAATTTTAATTAGATTTGTCATGCCTTTTCATAATTTTCTTATGTTGGTTCTTTTTATCATGATGCTGTCGGCTGTAAATTTGTAAAAATATAACCTTTTTAGAACTTGTTATTCCCATATAAACTAAGACAAATAAAAAAAAAATGAAAATTTTTGAAAATATTAGGGGTGATTAGCGGTTCCAATAGAGTTTTGTGTAAGGCTTGTTATTAGGACTTGCAAAATTCAAGGTTTTAGTATCTCCCCACACTTAAATTACACATTATCCTCAATGTGTCTCAAAAATAAGTTTTTTGGTTGATTGAATGTGTAAAAGGGTGTGAAAAACAAGGTTTGGTGTTACTGGGCAACTGGCCACGGCCTCGTGCTGGCTGAGCACGGCCCCGTGCTCAGAGTGCTAGTAACAGAAACTTACAGAATGTGGCCACGGGCGTGCTTGGCGGACACGGCCACGTGGCTGGCAAGGTTCAGACAAACAGCAGGTTTCAGGTGGTGGACACGGGGGCGTGCTGGCTGAGCACGACCCCGTGCTGACAGTCTGCAATCAATGAAAACAGGTTTTTGGCTTTCGGTTTGGGTTTCCGGGCTTATGTAGCACTAATACTTAGTGCCTCCAAGCTTCCTGGGTACCTGTTTTGCTTAAATACCACACCACACAACAAATAACAACCAATCCTAAACTACCAAAGTTAATTATCCAACATCACATGCAAATGAAAATAAAATGCAGAAAGTAAAAGTGTTAAGGGAAAGTAAATTGTTCAAACTTTGGCACGCAGGTCAGTCAATTGTTCGTGGGATAAAGGGTTAACCTGTGAGAAGTTGCATCTGATGTCACTCTACCTCCAATGCCTCCGAATCAATCCATGTCCTCGTCTTCATCGTCTCCTCCTCGATACACCATGTGCTCTCGGATGTGGCTGATGTTATATTGCATTTCGGAGATGTTGCGCTCCATTGCTCCGACCCGGGTGTAGGTGTTGTTGGCCATGTTGTAGGTGTTGCTGGTGCATAAGAGGTTTTCCTGCAAAAGATCATGTAAGCTTTGAAAGTTAGATAAACCACCCCCTTGAGACGAGGATGAACCCGGCTGGCCATGAAATTGAGGAGGAGGACGGATTGGGTTGGCGTGAAGAACGAGAGCCTCCTGCGGGTTCCAGACATACCCCTGAGAGGTTTGGAAGCAGACTGTCCCGTCACCCGTCTCGTGGATGATCCCCATTGAACGACATTGAATGAGATCCACGTTGCCCGACCATGGTCCTTTACGAAAGGATTTCGACATTCTTTGAACAAAGGTCTTGTGGAGGCGGTAGATCCATCCCCCAAAGAAGATAGGTGTCGGGGAGGAGGCTAACTGGTTCAGGTGCATGTTGTGGAGGAGCAGGTGGGGGACATCAAGAGGAACACGGTCGTGGATGCATTACAAGACCGTCAAATCACGTAAGTTGACAACACCGGTGCTGTCACGCCTTTGACTGAGGGAGTTACTAAGGACCTATGAATGTATCGGTAGAGAGGGTCCCGCAACTGGGAGCTTTTAGTTTGGCTTGGATCGTATGGACCTTCCCCGATTTGAGACCATGCCGTCTAACGCATGTTGGTTGAGATTTCACGGAGACCACCAGTGTTTTCTTCTTCACCGGCCTCCTCTTGGGAAAACAAACCAATTTGCACCCCAAATTGTGCAATAGAGATTGAAAGCATTTCCCTAGCACAACGGAATTCAACCCCTTCTCCATCAAACGGCTCTGCTTTAGCTTTGAACGTGAAAGTGCTATAGAACTCCATGCTATATTCGTGAACCGCATGGAGTCTTGTGCAGAGGGCCACCTTTAATGGACACGTGACCAAGGTGTTGAAACGGTCTAGTTGCCCCACAGCTTCTAAGGTTTCAAGGCACACTTGTCTTGGTATTTCTTCGGCTCTAGTCTTGAGAACATCATAGCGGGCTTAATAGTTCCATTCATTTTGCTTGAACTTTGTGAACTTGTTGGCCATCTGAAAGAAAATACAAAACACTTAGCATGAAACGATAAATTTTCAAAGAAAACTGAAAACATCAAGCTGGACACGGCCCCGTGGCCACTGGCCACGCCCCGTGTTCAACCGATTTATGCTGGCCACGCCCCCGTGCTCGCTAACCACGACCCCGTGGTCAGGGTTCTGTTTCCCAAAAATTAAGTTTTTCGACCCGGTTTCGAAAACTTGAAAATTTTTGGTTGAGTAGAGGCGGTTTTCCCCGAAAATGAAACCCCAAGTGCCGTTTTTCTAAAAACAAACCGTTTACCCCTTCAATTTCATCTTTTTCGGTTCAAACACAAGAGTTTGAGGTTTCTGTTTGAAATATGGCAAATCCACAAACAATTTAAGTTGATTTACTTCCTATAACATGCAAATATACTAATACTAACATATCTAAGCAAAAATTTGAGGTTTGATTTGGCTCAAGTTCAAGATCCCTAGATTTTTTCCCAAATTTTTTGATGTTAAACTACACGCAAATCATTAAACTAACTAACTATGATGATAGAATCATACCTTGACGATGTTGAACGGTGGAAGAACGTGAAAATCTGCAGAGATTCTTGGAGGAACCTGAGAGTTTTCAGGAAAACAGGTCGTGGTGAAATGAAAATGAGAAGACAAAAAGGGTTTTATCCCCGACAGTAGCCGACCACGGCCCCGTGTCCAGCGGGCACGGCCCCGTGGGTGGGTAAAGACTATTGAAGAAACACTAGATAATTGACCGGAATCGAATTATCTAGGGGGTTTGAATCCGCATAAAAAGGTTGGTTTTTGTGACACCCTGACCGGAGGCGGAAACGTCGAGGGCATCACGAAACTTGATAGAATGCATATGAGCACATGGTGGTTAAATTAAAGTTGAAATATAATTAAGTTGATTGGTAGGATTGCATTCTCATCCAAACTAGTACATAACAACAATAACACATTGTTCACAAAAGTCTTGTTTTTATTTAGCTAAGGCACTTGTCTTGAGCAATCCTATGTGATCCATAAGCAAAGCTAACTTCAAACAATCAACACCTGAAACATATGTTAAAATAAACGGGTCAACAAACGGTTGAGTGAGTTCATAGGTTTTGTTTAGTTTGGTAATAAACAAATAAGTGATAATGAAATAAAATGTTTAACAATGTGGCATTTGATATGTTCTAAACAATTGAATGAAACAAGTCCCGCTTGGTGAACATTCAAACCTTGTAGACGGAACACGGCATTGATCATCCAGACTTCCGCAATGAATAACATGAACAACAACAACAACAATAACAACAACAACAATAGAGCTGCACTGGAAGTCGGGTGGGGTGTCGCCCCTATAGCGCTATAATGTACCGTTCGGCTTGATCGGAGTTAATGAACGTAATGATTAAGCATCAAGTAATCAAACAATTGCAAGGAAACAATCAAAATAGCCACAACAATGCAAATGAGTTTGTATCACATTATTACATATGTTTCACCCCGAAATATTGTAAAACAGAAAATGGGGACTATGAACTCACCTGGTCTGCGTGTAAATTCCTAGGCAAGTATATGTGTAGAGTTTTAGCGGGAACACAGGATCTTTCCACGTCACTCTATTTGTAATTTAACATGCATAAACAATATTGGATATGGCATTAACAAATGGGCAAAACTGTAATTTTGTATAAACGGTTCACTATGTCTAAAACGTTTGTCCGGTTTGACTAATCCGGTTTGAGGAAGACTTGATAACTTGGTTAACCTTTTAAAGGGATTAATTTATGAAGTATATTTTATATAAGTTATACAAATAATAATATTTGTATATTTTAAAACAACAATTATATATGTATATATATATATATATATATATGTACAATTCACTTACAAGAGTTCAAGTGAACAATCAGCTTAAAATGAGAGTCACAACAATATAGTCCAAATGTTAAATTAATTTATAAAAATTATAAATTAATTCCAGTGTTCTAAAAATGTATATATTTTCAGAATAACATGATAATTATACAGATTAATTATCTAAATAATTAATTTAGGACAGAATAATCAAAATAACATTTTAATTATATAACAAGTATAAATCAGGTTTAAAATAATTATCATGACAGAAATATATATATATTAAATAAATAGTTAATTATTTGTTTAAAAATGAAATAGCAGAATAATTATTTAAATAATTGTCTAAGTAATTAATTTATATCAGAAAATTTAGAAATAACATTTTTAATAATCAATATGCAATAATACAAATTTAAAATAAATATTATGGCCATTAATTAATTTTTTTTATAAAAATAATCTAGAATTAAAAGGGATTATTACAAATAACTGATTTTATAAAGGTTATAATATAAAAATAACATGAAAAATAATTAAACATGGTTTTTGATTTTTAATAATCTCAAAATAACATGCATGAAATTATAAAAATAATTTTGGAAATAATTTACAAATCAGAATGATTAAATTAATGTAATTATCTCTTTAAAATATGAGATTTAACTGATTTATTTAAAATAAATATTCTGTAAATAACCAAACAGTGAATGAATTTATACCAACTCATGAAATATTATAATAATATTTTCTGCCATAAATTATATAATTTAACTATATTAAATTAAACCATGTAATTTAACTGGTTTAACTGATTTATTTATGTAAAATAACATGTACATGATAAAATAGTAACAAATTTTATACAATCTCAGAATAATGCATGAAATGTCATAAAAATAATTTCAGACAAAATTTATATAGTTTTTATAATCTAAATCAATTAAACAAAATTATATTTTAAAGTGCAAATACTGATTTAATTATAAAGGTATCAAGATTACATGCAAAACCAGAAACAATATTATTTTTATAGAGTTTACTATCTAAACTAATTATCATAAAATTTTCAGATTTTATTTCTGAAGATCAGATTTAATATGAATTTTTGAAGAATAAAACTGTTTTAATAATATAACAAATAGTTTTATAAATATTTTTGTAAGTTTTATATTTTCAATAAATATATCAGTGTCGAAAGTATTTATGTTAAAATTTTCAGAATTTAACTACTAAAAATAGATTTAATATGAATATTTAAAGTTTAACAGTTTTAATAAAAATAAAAGAAAAATAATATTGGTCATCTTCCCCAAAATGGCGGTCAACAGAAGTCAACAGAACCCGAATTCGACTGAAACTGTGATTATAATCTAATTAAGTTTGCAGGAACATTAAATAAGCGTAATCATACCAATTAATCGAGAAACATCGGACCGGTATCGGTGGGGTTGACGTATCGGCTAGCTCCGGCGACTCGATTCCGGCGACCAGTTGCAGAGACGATACAGACGGGTTTTACGATGTTTTTGAGTGAATTGGAAGTGGTGTGAGGTTAAGGGATGTTCGGGGGACTTATATAACGGTTCAATTGATT
This sequence comes from Helianthus tuberosus, assembly GCA_030545235.1. Taxonomy (NCBI): domain Eukaryota; kingdom Viridiplantae; phylum Streptophyta; class Magnoliopsida; order Asterales; family Asteraceae; genus Helianthus; species Helianthus tuberosus. Next base: position 39,981 of record JARYGA010046502.1, read on the forward strand.
CGATTTCGATACAAAACAGTGGAATTGATTCCCACTAAACTTTTTATAATTTTTTTTTGTTTTTGAAACTATAAATGCATGGCCTCGGTCAAGAAACAGGTTTGGACGGGTTCATTTTGTCATGGAGAACAAGCAGGCGTGTGTATTGGAACATTGAATCTTATCTGGTTGCGATTTGGCTCGAATCCGGCAACATACGCGGTGTTTACCGGTTTAAAAACAAATTTTCAATTTTGTCCCTGTTGGTTCAGTTAAGTCACATATGGTCCTTCAAATAGTTAACTAGGTAGTCTAACTAGGTTAGTCTTTTTATTAAGAAGTCTTATGAAATACTTAACCTGGTTAGATCCTTGGGTTAAATTAGTTTTAGAAATGACAAGAACAGTCCCTGGACTTGTTAACTGAAAAGACTAACTTAGTTAGTTTTTTTAAACAAGAAATCCTTTTATATTATTTAACCCGGTTAGGGTAATTTAACCAAAAATAGTTTTAAAAATGTCCAAACCAGTCCCTGAAGTATAAGTTTCGAAAAATGACCAGAAGACCCCTTGACTTTATTTCAAAAATAAATTTATTTATTTTATTTAAAATGTAAGTTTCAAAAATGACATTTTAGACCCTAAACTTTTAAAAGTTTTTAAAAGTTTATATTTTATTTATAAAACAAGTTTCAGAAATGTCATAAGGGACCCTAAACTTTATAGTTTTTCAAAATTTATACTTTTAACCCGAACTTATAAGATTTCAAAAATGACAATTTAGCCCCCGGACTTTTGTACTTTCTAAAAATAACGGTTTTAGTCCTCGGACTTGAAATCAAAGTTTTCAAGCAAGTTTCAAAGAATGACAATTAGGTCCCTATACTTATGCTTTCACATAATGACACGTTAGGTCCCTGTAACTAATGTAACCTTGTTTTCAAGCATGAAACCAAACTATTAAAGCAATTCCTCACGTGTTTGGGCCGGTAAATCATGTAAGAGCACAAAACAAAGCATGAATCAACAAATTTGCATCTCAAAATGCGATGTGTGTATCAAACAAGTACATGTTTGAAATCAGGGTTGTTACAGTCTCCCCTACTTTAGAAAATTTCGTCCCGAAATTTATTCGAAAGAGACCGTAAAAATGTAATTGCAATGTAAACAAATGTATGTACAAGCAAGTAATGAATAATTCATTTCTCAGAAACGGAAATGAATATGGTTTTGATTCTTGTTAGGCAATGTTTTACACGCAGACATGGGGTATAAATGCAAACAACATGTATCAGATAACAACAATACGGTCCAGGGTAACATAAAATCTTCAAGTGATTCGGGTAACATTTCAAAGCATAACATAATAAGAACACTTATATATAGGAAGTACCGGTGGCGTATCCACCATGTTCGTATTGCACTATACTTGTCTCATTACCTGATCACCCTAAATTTTATGCCACTATACTTAACAAGATTTACTATGATTCTCATGCGTTGAACCCCGTAATTAAGTGTGCACCCATAATTACGCGTTTCATCGCATGGTCGACATGGATCTTCTAGTTAAGTACGTAAGGGAAACAAACAAGGTCAAAACACATCTAAATTAAATAGGCATTGTCACATCACAACAATAATTGGATCAGAACATGCTTCATACTAGCAATGATAATATGTTTGTTTTGCATAATACGAATTTATTAGCAGGTGTTTCGTTTAAGTGAAATGTTAACATAAATTTCACATCTAGCCAAACCGATAGTGTGCATTACGCATGAAATGTAAATTTATCATGAAAATGTTTTGAAATCATGAGTTAGTAAGTGTGTATAATATATTGAGTATGAATGAGATTGTAAACACAGTATAAGTTTAAATATGAACACATATGCGAGCATAACACAAATGTATGAATAAGAGCATGATTATAAGTATAGGCATATCGGGTATGGTAGATGAGTATAAATGTGAGTACAAGTGTGAGCACTTTTGAATAAGTAGGAGGTGTGAGTATCAACACGATTGTGAATGTCAAAGTAAACATGATCGTATAGGTGTAGGGATAAGTGAAATGTATATGAATATATATGTAAAACATGTTTAAGTATGAAAAGCGTATAAGTGTGAGTACGTATGAGAATATTTGTATAAACGCAACGAGGGGAAGTGAATATAAGAGTGAATTCGTAATGCATGATTGTTATATGGACTGAATGGTTTTGTTCACCACACAACACACTTTGAAAACATTAATAATCCATTTCTAAAATAAATACACTAAACACAACATTCATAGGCTCATCATGATACAAATATAATACAATGGTACAACAACGAAACAGTATATGAGAAGAAAGTGACCCATTTCTTCTGGTGGAAGGTTAAGAATTAGAAATAGCAATACTCCAAGCATCACACCAGCAATCACCAGAACCAGGCTACTCGGATGCATTTTTTAAGAGGACGAGAAGAAAGGGTGTTTTGAATAAAATGAGAGTGTTGATTGGTTATTTATAGGGGTGGAATATAGCCGTTTTACAACGACTATGTAACCGTTGTATGTGACCATTATATAGTGGTCGTATATATACTTACGGGTTGTAAACTCCTAAGCCTTGAGGTTTTCGATCTGTAACCCTTGCTAATTTGGGAGTATGGGTGTAGGTACAAGTGTAAAGTATAAGCGGGAACGTAAACGTAAAATGCACGAATGTGAGTACGAATATTAATACCGTGTGATGTAATGGTATCATTGTGAGTATGGGTATAAACGTACAATGTATAAACTTTGGACTATAAATGTATGGATATAAGTATAAGTGTGACTAATAACACTTATGAGTATAACAATGTGGATATGAGTATGAGGTTAAGCTTAAAAACGTATGGTTATGAATATGACTATGAGTGTAAATACGAATAAAAATGATTGTGTATATAGTATAAAACAATTTAGGCATATAAAACGATCGAGAGATTGAGGATGTAAAACGGATGGCATAGGTGAAATCTTCGCGAGATATTGACTAAAACGTGCATGATTATATGCGCGTGTAAAACGTTGAGTTTACCGAATAAGGTAAACTGAGTTTGTTTTGCAAGGTAGGATCTAGTTCATACATGTAAAAAGAATATAAATTACTTACTAGTTATGCATGCCATATTTTGTAAGAAATTACTTTTGTTTTAAAAAGGGTTTATATAAGTTGAAAATTGTCGGTTCCTATGAAGTTTTCTTGCCCATGATCTTAAATTTTAAACAACATATCGTGCGATGGATGGTAAGTTTGCATTATTAAGAAATTTGAAATTTGAAGGTTCTAGTGGAAACATTGATCCTTGAGGGGAAATTTAGCATGATGAACTTAGTGATTTTTGAAAAGTAAATGATTTATTGATTTTAAAAAGAATTTTAGTAAAACGATGTTATAATATCTATAGGATCTTATAGGTATGAGAAAAATTGGTTTGGTTTCTGTTTGAGAATAAATGTCTTTGGTAAAATGATGAAGTGTGCTTGTGTTTTAATGACTAGGAAAAATCATGGGCAAGAGAGTCATTGGACCAGCTATGTATCTCCAAATAGTAGGGGAAATCAAAAGGTCATAGGAATTAGAAAGAAATGTTTTTGGTGAAATTGTTTCATAAAATCAATGAAGACGAGGGAGAAAACACAACAAGATGGACATCGTTTATTATACGAATAAACAATATCAGTGACTAATCAAAGTAGTTGGGTTCTTATAACTTAATGAAGTCATGCTTTAGCCTATAAGTGGACACTCATCCCGAGAATTCCCAGGTAAGCACAACTGGTCTCGCGTCTGATGAGATATATACGAAGTGCTTGCCTAGACAGAAAACTCAGAATACAGGCATCCACCCTTCCAGATTGCACGAGTTCGTTATGAGAGCCCAAGACTTTGACGAGAGTAAAAATCAGTGACGGTTTTGAAAAAGATTTTTTTAAATCACCTGAGGACAGATGATGAATAACTTGTATATCCAAAAAGTTTAAGGAGGGAAATCCGTCGTGTCGAGGCTTTGGTTTCAAAGAATAAGAATAGAAATAAGGATGAGGAAGCGGACAGTGTATCTAGTGGATAGGTGCCCTAGGTAAGTTATAGTCTAGGTCAAAAGTATTTTCTAATAACCTAAATCCCTATAACCATGGCTCTGATACCAACCTGTGACACCCTGACCGGAGGCGGAAACGTCGAGGGCATCACGAAACTTGATAGAATGCATATGAGCACATGGTGGTTAAATTAAAGTTGAAATATAATTAAGTTGATTGGTAGGATTGCATTCTCATCCAAACTAGTACATAACAACAATAACACATTGTTCACAAAAGTCTTGTTTTTATTTAGCTAAGGCACTTGTCTTGAGCAATCCTATGTGATCCATAAGCAAAGCTAACTTCAAACAATCAACACCTGAAACATATGTTAAAATAAACGGGTCAACAAACGGTTGAGTGAGTTCATAGGTTTTGTTTAGTTTGGTAATAAACAAATAAGTGATAATGAAATAAAATGTTTAACAATGTGGCATTTGATATGTTCTAAACAATTGAATGAAACAAGTCCCACTTGGTGAACATTCAAACCTTGTAGACGGAACACGGCATTGATCATCCAGACTTCCGCAATGAATAACATGAACAACAACAACAACAATAACAACAACAACAATAGAGCTGCACTGGAAGTCGGATGGGGTGTCGCCCCTATAGCGCTATAATGTACCGTTCGGCTTGATCGGAGTTAATGAACGTAATGATTAAGCATCAAGTAATCAAACAATTGCAAGGAAACAATCAAAATAGCCACAACAATGCAAATGAGTTTGTATCACATTATTACATATGTTTCACCCCGAAATATTGTAAAACAGAAAATGGGGACTATGAACTCACCTGGTCTGCGTGTAAATTCCTAGGCAAGTATATGTGTAGAGTTTTAGCGGGAACACAGGATCTTTCCACGTCACTCTATTTGTAATTTAACATGCATAAACAATATTGGATATGGCATTAACAAATGGGCAAAACTGTAATTTTGTATAAACGGTTCACTATGTCTAAAACGTTTGTCCGGTTTGACTAATCCGGTTTGAGGAAGACTTGATAACTTGGTTAACCTTTTAAAGGGATTAATTTATGAAGTATATTTTATATAAGTTATACAAATAATAATATTTGTATATTTTAAAACAACAATTATATATATGTATATATATATATATATATATATATATATATATATATATATATATATGTTTAAATCTCAGAATTTATATATATATATGTACAATTCACTTACAAGAGTTCAAGTGAACAATCAGCTTAAAATGAGAGTCACAACAATATAGTCCAAATGTTAAATTAATTTATAAAAATTATAAATTAATTCCAGTGTTCTAAAAATGTATATATTTTCAGAATAACATGATAATTATACAGATTAATTATCTAAATAATTAATTTAGGACAGAATAATCAAAATAACATTTTAATTATATAACAAGTATAAATCAGGTTTAAAATAATTATCATGACAGAAATATATATATATTAAATAAATAGTTAATTATTTGTTTAAAAATGAAATAGCAGAATAATTATTTAAATAATTGTCTAAGTAATTAATTTATATCAGAAAATTTAGAAATAACATTTTTAATAATCAATATGCAATAATACAGATTTAAAACAAATATTATGGCCATTAATTAATTTTTTTTATAAAAATAATCTAGAATTAAAAGGGATTATTGCAAATAACTGATTTTATAAAGGTTATAATATAAAAATAACATGCAAAATAATTAAACATGGTTTCTGATTTTTAATAATCTCAAAATAACATGCATGAAATTATAAAAATAATTTTGGAAATAATTTACAAATCAGAATGATTAAATTAATGTAATTATCTCTTTAAAATATGAGATTTAACTGATTTATTTAAAATAAATATTCTGTAAATAACCAAACAGTGAATGAATTTATACCAACTCATGAAATATTATAATAATATTTTCTGCCATAAATTATATAATTTAACTATATTAAATTAAACCATGTAATTTAACTGGTTTAACTGATTTATTTATGTAAAATAACATGTACATGATAAAATAGTAACAAATTTTATACAATCTCAGAATAATGTATGAAATGTCATAAAAATAATTTCGGACAAAATTTATATAGTTTTTATAATCTAAATCAATTAAACAAAATTATATTTTAAAGTGCAAATACTGATTTAATTATAAAGGTATCAAGATTACATGCAAAACCAGAAACAATATTATTTTTATAGAGTTTACTATCTAAACTAATTATCATAAAATTTTCAGATTTTATTTCTGAAGATCAGATTTAATATGAATTTTTGAAGAATAAAACTGTTTTAATAATATAACAAATAGTTTTATAAATATTTTTGTAAGTTTTATATTTTCAATAAATATATCAGTGTCGAAAGTATTTATGTTAAAATTTTCAGAATTTAACTACTAAAAATAGATTTAATATGAATATTTAAAGTTTAACAGTTTTAATAAAAATAAAAGAAAAATAATATTGGTCATCTTCCCCAAAATGGCGGTCAACAGAAGTCAACAGAACCCGAATTCGACTGAAACTGTGATTATAATCTAATTAAGTTTGCAGGAACATTAAATAAGCGTAATCATACCAATTAATCGAGAAACATCGGACCGGTATCGGTGGGGTTGACGTATCGGCTAGCTCCGGCGACTCGATTCCGGCGACCAGTTGCAGAGACGATACAGACGGGTTTTACGATGTTTTTGAGTGAATTGGAAGTGGTGTGAGGTTAAGGGATGTTCGGGGGACTTATATAACGGTTCAATTGATTCGATTTCGATACAAAACAGTGGAATTGATTCCCACTAAACTTTTTATAAATTTTTTTTTGTTTTTGAAACTATAAATGCATGGCCTCGGTCAAGAAACAGGTTTGGACGGGTTCATTTTGTCATGGAGAACAAGCAGGCGTGTGTATTGGAACATTGAATCTTGTCTGGTTGCGATTTGGCTCGAATCCGGCAACATACGCGGTGTTTACCGGTTTAAAAACAAATTTTCAATTTTGTCCCTGTTGGTTCAGTTAAGTCACATATGGTCCTTCAAATAGTTAACTAGGTAGTCTAACTAGGTTAGTCTTTTTATTAAGAAGTCTTATGAAATACTTAACCTGGTTAGATCCTTGGGTTAAATTAGTTTTAGAAATGACAAGAACAGTCCCTAGACTTGTTAACTGAAAAGACTAACTTAGTTAATTTTTTTAAACAAGAAATCCTTTCATATTATTTAACCCGGTTAGGGTAATTTAACCAAAAATAGTTTTAAAAATGTCCAAACCAGTCCCTGAAGTATAAGTTTCGAAAAATGACCAGAAGACCCCTTGACTTTATTTCAAAAATAAATTTATTTATTTTATTTAAAATGTAAGTTTCAAAAATGACATTTTAGACCCTAAACTTTTAAAAGTTTTTAAA
>JARYGA010046503.1:0-46728 GCA_030545235.1 Helianthus tuberosus
CGGTCGCGTGCCGCGACGGGTTTGGAGTTATCTGTCGCGTGCCGCGACACCCATCTTTTCTCTTCGTCGCGCGACGCCAGCACCTAATTTTGACAGAATATTCCTTATTTCAGCTGCACATTCGCCCAGCTATGATTTTAACCAAAATTTCAACTTCAAAGTTTCATAACTTTTGATCTACATATCCAAATTTCGTGATTCTTTTTCCTACGCGTCCGTAATTTAAATACGGACCAGTTTATCATCTTTAAATGCATTAAAACCCGGTTTATAAACAGTTAGCCACTAATCCCACTTTTTGATTATTCGACCCGTTTGGTTGTAAGTCATACAACTTGTTTCTTATCGTTACTTATTTTCAAACGATTTTACCCATTCCAGGGTTACCAAGCGTTAGCGTTTTGCTCCCATCACATGGTTTGCACGCGCATTGGTGTCATGCTTGATTTTCATTATTCCAAGCATACGCATTTAATCAATTTCACAATATCACTATACTAAGGTTTTGACCCATTTCTAAGGGCTTACTCACGGCAAGTTTAGCGTGTCTGTTTCACGGCTTACGCATCCCAATATTAATTCAATGAGTGATAATCCAATCACTTTAACATTTCCCAATTTGACATTGTTTTGACTCGTTCGGATGTCTAATGGAAGTCACCACTTCAATAACAACCAAACTTTATTCTAACCCATATTTTGACCCGTCTTGTTTGTCTAGTGAGCTTCGCCTCTTTATCGATATAACGAGTTCATATTTAACACCAATTCTAATTTAACGACTAAAATCAATATTTAAACATAATGTAGCGAAACCATCTACGAGACGTTCAAGCCACTTCAAGTTCAACCGATTTATGCAACATTATTTGACCCGATTGGATGTCAAGTGATAACCATCACTTCAAAGACAAGCCAAATTTAATTACACTATTTCTTTGATCCTTTTGATTGTCGAGTGAGCTTCGTCACTTCAATGACATATCAAACTTATCATAACCGTTTATTTTGACCCTTTCGATTTGTCGAGTGAACTTCGCCACTTCTATGACATACCAAACTCAGGTATTACACTATATTTCCATTAACATTTCTAAGAACAGTATTTATGCATAATGTAATGAAACTAAAAGATGCGTACCTTCAAAGCACTCCCTTCAAGCGCATATCACCACCGGCTTGTTCGCTTGACGTCCCGGTTTCCTTGCCTATAGAGTTCAATCACAATTTATTTAGAACTCCTTTCTTAACAAATATCCCATAGTTTGCCGAAACTTTACAAATATGCGTTTTAGCTCTAGTTTCAGTTTTAAGCCCTCTTTGAGGCATTTTTACAAACACCTTAAAGACACAAATTACTCACAATTCATTATCAAGTTCACAACTTGCTATATAGCCAAGATTAACATTAATCGGACAATTTCATATCAATTTTAACATCAACCAACTAGAAATTACTTCATAAAAATCAGATTACACTAGAACAACTACCAAAATCCTAGTGTTTGTCAAGTTCCCACAAAACCCATTAATCACCTTCATTGGTGTTTATGGAATTTACAAGAACTAAGCATGATTTCAACATATAATTGTCTAGGGTTCACTCCTAGACACAATATTATTCCTATATCATTCATGCAACAACAAATTTCGAATTCTCTAAGTTCATCCATAAATTCAAGTAGAGATTTCTTATAAAATTCACATACCTTATGATCCCCTTATAGTGGAGATCACCAATCTAAGCTCGAATTTCGTTTTGGAACTGATTTGTGCCTTCAATTTGTGAGTTTTGTGTGATATAGGGTTTGATGTAGGTTCTTGGTCGGCCCCTGTATTCTATTCGATCCAGACACACACTCAATGTGTGTGTTTGGTGTTTTTATTTTGTTTTTAATAAGTTAAGTTTCAAACTTAACATCTTTAGTCCCCCATCTATTATCATGTTTTTATCTTAGGTGTTTTAACTCAGTAGCATGTCACTACAAGGCTTTTCCTCTAACTGGGTTATTCTGTTCCTAGTTAATTCATTTTGTTTATTTACCAATATTGTATTTATAATAACAAATTTATATTTTCGGGGTGTTACAAGTCCACCCCCTTAAAAGGGTTTCGTCCCCGAAACCTTCTTTAAGTAGTTCTTTGGTTTGGACCTAACCATCTTAATTTCGTTTTTCAAACCTTATTTCTTTTAGTCGAAAGTTATCATTTGCCTCGACGCATGCGTCTTCCACTTGTAAGTCCTCATGGACTTTAACTTGTGGCTGTATTTCTTATCTTATCGCCTATTTGTCTCAATTGTCATTTGACCACTCAATAGCATGAGTTTTCCAACATGTTTACTCTATACTGGCTCTATATTGACAAGTGTTTTATTTAAATCACAACACTATTTTGACCTTGGGTGATCTTATCGGCTAGACTGATTAGTCATCGTCACCTCCAGCTTCGTATCACGCGCTACCACATAATTATATTCTATATCACTTTTCATGACCATGATTGCATCGCATCACGTCGTGTTTAAGCTCTTATAAACTTTTTATTATCAAAACCTTCTTTCTAACGTATCGTTTTTGCACCTATCGGTGTTAAGACCTACGTTCTTTATTATTAACCATTTTCTATTTTGTCTCGTAATGTGCATATTTATAAAACATTGTTTCTCACTAAAACTGAATTCCTTTGTTTAACGTTTATTTCTTTTCAACACCTTTAATTCGTTTATTTTACTAATCCTTTATACAATCACACCCATCAATGTGATCGTCGTTCTTTCTCATAAGGATTTTATTAATTACATGTTACTTGGATAGTTACCCATATCCAAGTTTCTAAATCCATATTTATTGATGCTTTATTAAGTTTCCAGGTTCGAGTGTACGTACGTCCCTTCCCATGGCAATATTTGTCATAACTATTTTTGCCTCGGTTCCACATACTCACTATTGTTTTATTTTCTTATATACACACACACACACACACACACATATATATATATATATACTGCTTTTATATAATTCTCTCATTTCACTACTCATATGTGCCCATATGCAACTATCATTCGCACTCATATCGATTAAAATTCGTTGTTAAAATTGAATTTACAAGAAACAAACCCGAATTGACATCAGGTTCTATCTTTACTTCGGTTGCGGTTAATTGGAAAGATCTGGCCCTTGCCTTTTGTGCTTCCATCTGCACATCCTTCTCATTCTTTTTCTCGTCCAACTCTGGGCACTCAAATTTATTGTGACCCGGTTGGTAGCAATTGTAACAAATCGAATCCTTCCCCGGATATAGCGTAGCCGTATGCCCTGTCTTTCCGCATATAGGACACGGTTTATCCTTAAAGCGACATTCGCCCTTATGCCCCTTTCCACATACCTTACAGCTCGGCGATTCACCCTTCCCATCTAACTTCTTTGCCGATTCAGTTGTTCGTGCCTGCTTCGTAGGGCTTGGGTTCACATCCTGCACCCGTCGTTCGCCCCTCTCTACTTGCTTCTTCAATTCAATCTCTCGCTCCCGGGCGGTGTTATTGATTTCAGTGAGGGTCTCGTACTTCTAGGGAGTCATGAACTCCCGATATTCAGCACTCAGCATATTGAGAAGAAAATTAAATTAAGAAGAAAAAGAACAAAGGGTACAAATGTAAAACATTATATAATTTTTCTCTCAACTCATTTATTATTATCTTTGACTAATTAATTAATCATAAACACTGTCATCCTCCGCACTTAAATTTTTGCTTACACACATCAAAATTTATCCTACACGTTTTGAAATTTATCCTACACATATTGAAAATTATCCTACACAGCTCGTAATTTATCCTACACATCTCGTAATTTATTCTACACTTTAAATTATATATTTTTTCTTTTTATAAAAAAATATGTTTTTTTTAAATTAGTTACAAATTTAGAGTAGTTAGCTATTAAAAAGGAAGACTACAATTTAATAATTCTTCTAAGTTTACCAATATACACTTACACTAATATTAAATGCAAAAATTAAATGAAGTAAAATGAAGAATTCTTATTGGTTGAAATTTCTTCTTTTTTATTCTTACAAATAATTTCTTCTCATTTGAATTCTCCACTATATATATTTAGGGTAAGAATCCATTAGTAACCACCCTTTAGGGCTTAGTTTTTAGCATTTAGCTTGAGTGGGGTGGGTGGATAGGGGGTAGGTTTTTTTTGGCTTGTGGGGGATAGGTTTTTGGGGTATTTTTGGTGGGGTATAGTTTTTTTTTTATTTGTGGGGTTGGGGGTGTTGTGGGGTGGGTGTTTAGCTTTTTGGGTTGTGGTTGAGTGGATGGGGGTGTTTAGGTTTTTGGATGGTGGCGGGGTGGGTTTATTTTGGTTGTGTTCACATTGTTTCTCGCATAAACCCTATCATATATATCTAATATTAATAAAAGAATCATGTTAATGCCACACGTTATTCTCTACTTAAAATTATATCTTAATGCCATGTGGCATTATCTCCTTTAATATTATTATTATTATTATTATTATTATTATTATTATTATTATTATTATATCATATTAATATACAATTTATTAATTTATACACAACAACAAATAAGTACATATCGTTATTATATCATATTAATATATTCAATTTGTTAATCTATACATTTGTATAGATAAATACGTAATACATAAAAAGATTTATCTTATACTATTGTAGTATTTTATTTATTTGTTTTATTTTAATATGTTACATTAAATTTTATTTTTTAATCATTGTTGATGAAACCACATTTGGTTATATGTACTTGTAGACCTAAATTGTCTAATCTAACCAAATAACTTGTTTTCGAATAATTACACACATGTATTTCTTAATTTAGCAATATTATTATTTTATTAATAATATATTAGATTAATTTCCAATTATTATTATTAATATATAACACATGTGGTGTCCGATAAAAAAAAACTTTGTTGCGAATATAAATCTTTATTCAACGAATTTTATACCGCCATGCCAATAAACCCATAAAAACGAATATGGTATATAGTTTAAAATTTAAATTATATTTTATATAATTTAGATTATATTTTAATTTATTTGTTTAATTTAATATCAACAATGATTAATTTAATAGAAGATATTTACATAGCTTTTTAAATTCACATTTTAGCGATGATATAAATTAATGGGGTGAGTGTTATTTGGATTAAAAAACACAATAAATTAAATAAGTAAAAAGACGAAAATGCTCTTTATTAACCTGACTTTTTTGATGAAGTTAATGGGCTGGATGAAAATAGCAAAAAAAAAAAAAAGCAAAACTCAGGAACAAATGAGAAAATTTGTTATTGCTATTGTTATTATTATCTAATCGTAATTATTATATTATTATAATTATAAAGTATTATTATCTAAGTCACTAGGTTATAGTCTATGCGTTACACGAGTTTACGTAACATATTGTCTTTGTTCAACCCGTGTAATACGCGGGTCTATAAACTAGTATATATACACACACATATATATGGCAAATTATATAAAGAAAAGCCTCTTGAGTTGAAAAAACACAAGAAACCCTACATAACATTTTTATTTTTTTCTAAAAAAACAAGGAATGTAACATAAATATATTTAAAAATTTTTATAAAAAAAAACGCCGACTAGTTTCTTTAAATGTTCAAAATTTTTATGTTACACTTATATATATATATATATATATATATATTATCTAACATGAAATTTTGAACATTTAAAAAAAACTATTTGACGCTTTTTAGTTTTTTTTTTACAAAAATGTTGAAATATATGTATGTTACGTAGGGTTTTAACAAAAGTTTTTTCAACTCAAGTGAGTTTTCGTTTTATCCTTCCATATATATATATAGAGAGAGAGTCTGAGGTTCATTGAGAAACACTAAAAAAGTGGGGAACCAGGGAATAGTGCATTTAATGTGTTAAATATATCTTAAAAATTTAACTTAACATTTTAAAAATCATTTTTTTTTAATTTTTTTCGGCGCTTTTTCTTATAAATATATGTAGAAGCTATTCTAATAAAAAAATCATTTTTTTTGTAAAAAAAAATTGTTAACCTTTTTAACTGTTTTTTAAACTTCCTCTTAGTATTTTTAGTTTTTGAATTTTTTTATTAAAAAGGCTTTTACATGTATTCATAAGAAAAAGTGGCAAAAAATTAAAAAAATGAGTTTTTAACATGTTAAATTGAATTTTTAACATGCTAAATGCATGGTTCTCCGGTAGGAGCGGACCTAGGTGAAGCATAGGGTGGGCGTGCGCATCCCTTGAAAAAAATTAGTGTATTTTTTAGGCAAAAATTCCGACCACACCCCTATAAAATATGTTTGAACCACCCATCCGCCCCACAACAAATAATTTTTAGATCCGCCACTTTTCCCAATTCCATACCCAATAGATTCTAATTAATATTCATTAGAATCTCTTAGCACACAAGTGTCCAAGTATATACAGAGAGAATAATTTATACATCTTTTAAAGTTATCAATGTCACTAATTCATACGTATACTCCAATAAAGCATATGTTTAACACCAGTAAAACATAAAAATAGTATATCATCAATTTTAATACTGTATGAACTAATTAGTTCTATATATTTAAATAACAATTATTGCACGTATGGCTAGAAAAAAGAAGGTGCAAATTGTGCACGAAGTAGACATCATTTTCAAGTCCTGCACTCATGATTGGAATTAGCCTAGCGTTGGTTAACTAATATAATGTTACTTAATTAATACTTGGTATCATTTATATCAGTTACTATTATTGACTGCACGTGTTTGATAATAAACATCTCTTAATTATTGATAACGATTGTGAATATTAGTGCTTTTATATAAAAAAAAAGTTATAAAAAAAGATGAATCTCTAAAAAAAGAAGGCGAATATTAGTGTTTGATAATAAACATACGCAGTTCTTAATCTAAAAATTTCATAATCCATAGCAACATAGACAATCAATATTCACAGTGTAGAAACTACAAAGCATAATAAAAAACATAACTACATAAATAAGAATGTCAGTCCTTAAGATGGCAGGTAACCTCCGAACATGCCAGGGAGCTAACCTTTCTAAACGTGGTTCAACCGAACATACATGTTAAAAGTTAGCTTTGTTGAGTGAGTTCTAGCTATAGGGTAAAACAAATAAATTTTATAACCTGATAACCCTTTAAAACATCATAACCCCATCCCATATCATAACCATAACCATAACCCATAACATTTAGCTCATCACCATTCCTACCTGAAAAATTGTATAGAACAATAGTAAACAACAATAACACCAGATGTAGTGATAAAATGGTGACAGAAAATTTATATTATTTACCAACCCAGAAAACGCTCAAACCAAACCCTAGATCTTACCAACAGTAAGATCTAAATCAACAAGATACAAAATACGATCAACTGATGAAATATCAGTTGATGTATCAGAAAACAACACAACAATACAAGATCCTACATGATCAACAAGATGGTACAAGATCATAAACGGTTCGTAAACAAATCCAACAACTAAACCAGAGAGCAATTGACTGTGTGGGAGATTAGAGAGAGTGAAGAATGATCCAGAAACCCTAAGCTCCACCTTTTATACCAGCATCTTTACATCTTTCACTTTGCACCCCTGCACACTTCCACTCTAGTTAAACAAGTTCCTGTTAGGGATAGAATTTCCAAGCTTATGGATCACAGATCCTCAAGTGCAGCCAGGATCACGGATCCTCAGTTCAGTTTGAATTAAGGATCCTTAGAAGACGTTGCAGGACTAAGGATCCATGATCCTCATTATTATCCTAACCTTAACAATTGTTTCCATTGTATTTGAATTTGTTTTGCAGGAGTATTCGAATGAGGACTTGTTCAACCGAGATTCTAGGGGAATATGCTTCATTATTCTGCACGTGCATAAGTTCTTCGACCGTTGTGGTGATCGTGGGGAGCTTGCACCTTTTTTCAGATTGTTAGTTAGCTAGTTGATTTCTATTTTAAAATGGGGATAACAAGCTTGTTTAGACATAAGAATTATTAGCAAAACACTGCACTCGAGCTCTAAACAACTCTCGGCGATTACACACTTTTTGCACACTAGTGATCCTTGTACCAAGCTTGTTGTCATCCCGATTTGTAAACATTGTTTGTTTAATATAGTTGGTGATCGGTAGTTTCCATCACCCGAGGTTTTTTGTGCCGGAGATCATACATTGATCAAGGGATTTTTCCTCGTATAAATCCTTGTGTCCAGCATTCATTTCATTCTCTCATTGTTCATACATTTGTTCATTCAACCAAGCATCACACCTCACAAAATCGGATTTGGTTGCATTATCCTTGTGTGATTTTTTGACCAAAATAGTTTGGCGCCCACCGTGGGGCAATTGGTGCTTCAATTCTGAGAAATTTTGTTCATTTCATTCATTTCGGTTCATCACCTTCAACCACATGGCTTCTCAAGTGAAGAACACTTCAAGTTCCATGCCGGCAATCACCTCTTCACAGGGCATTCCACCTTTGCCACCTGTTTCTTCTGGATCCCAGAAGAATGCTGAGAATGCCGCGAAGAAACAAACCCCCGTTTTCTCAAAATCAACTACTGCTATTACTTCTGGCCCTACTGACAATGATCTTTATTCTTTGATTTTTCAGATGAGGGACTACATGCAACAGCAAGACAAAACTAATGACAGGATCCTTCGAGAAATTGATGACATCAAGAAATTGAAGAGATCAGCGGAGGATCACTCTCCATTGTTACCTAGATCGCTAGATTTCGGCACCCCACCAACAACTGTCCAGCACTCTACAACATCAGGTGTGTAACACCTGTGTCACTTCAACCATCAAACAAATGCCAAACCAATGAAATATTGTATTTCATACTTGGGATTTGTAAAAATATGTGTATCGTTTGCACATATCAACTCTTGTTCGATTTCAAGCTCTAAATCGCTTTCTGGAAGGTTATACGCGCACTGATGCGTAGATATAACCAGTTTAATGCAACAAACACTCCGGAATAGTGAAATAGGCTTAACATACCTTAAATAACCTTTACATAACTTAGATATAAGTTTTGGAAGGTTTGGTGTGGTGAAATCAAGTTAATTCGCTTACAGGGACTAAAGTTGACAAACTGTGAAAGTATGCCAATTTAAACTGTAACAGACATTACCATAAGTTAAACATACCATAAATATCCTTTACATAGCTTAGAAATAGGCTTTGAGGTGTTTGGTATGCTAAAATAAACTTTTGTGTCATTCAGGGACTAAAAGTGTCAAAAAGTGCACGAGTTTGCACTTTTACGCATAACTTACGTTCTGAATACATCCGGACATCCAAAAATTTATGTAAGCACTAAAATATTTTATTTTAGTGTTCGGCATAAGAAAAATCCATTCGTCGCGTCATTTGGATCGTTTTTCGCGCTTGTGCGCATTCCGTCGTAATTAAGCGAACATCGCGTTCGTACGACCAAACGAACCAACATCCGGCATATTTTTGAGCATGTTTTGACCAGTAATGGTCAATGCGAATGGATTATGTACCATGTTTAGGCATATAACACTTGACTTTCAGCGTTGACCAGTAATGGTCAATGCGAAGTTCTTTTGAACTTCGCAACGTGAGTGTAATCACGTTGGTCATAGTCCCTTGGGACTATGCCCACTGATTACCACGTTGTCTAGGGTCGTAGGGTAAGCGATCTAATGAATCGCTTATACCTCGAACCCGACCCATTTGGTCGATCATTAGGATCCGACCAAACACATTAGGTGACCATAGTAGGTAGGGAATAACCTTCCGAGGTTATACCCTATGGTCACATCGTTTGAGTAGTTGTATGATAGGTAGTTTATATGCCTTAGGTAAATTACCAGAATACCATTTTCATGTATAATTGGTAATTAAGCATATGTAACCTAAACTTTTGTCACATAACTGATTATGTACCATGTTTAGGCATATAACACTTGTCATAGGACTAGTTAGACGGTCCAAACGCGTTTCACGCGCACGACGCGTTAAAGTAGCATAAGTTACCTTAATGGGTCGCGATGGGTCGAAAGTACTTAGGTTTGGTTTCATCTACGCCTTGTTAAACCATATCATATGAGTTCCAACACTCATTTGGTTTACCAAGCCTCATCCTATCCGATCTCCCGATTTAAGTCCGGTTTATTTATATAGTTTTAGATTGCCGACTGATTCCGTGCTCTCTCTAGCTTTGTTTGGTTGTTGTTCAAGACCTCCAAGCATTCTCAGGCGAGTACATTATTCCCCTCTTTTACTGTTTTCCAAACTGTTTTGGGGTGAAGCATGTGTACCTATCTGTTACTTTCATGTTTTCCAAAAGTATAATTGATTATACATGTTATTACTTATCTATTGACAAATTGAATGACTATCTATGATTTAAACACTGATTTCTCAAAGAACATAAAATAAATTTGTTGAATTGTACTTATTTTATGTTCACCAGACCGATTGTTAGTATGATATAGCGCTATAGGATTTGACACCCCATTCCTGTTGTAATGGAATGTCTGAAACCAATTTGTTGCTCCATCCAAATAGGGATTGCCTTTGTGGTATTTCTATAGTCTCAAAGGTGTATCTTGATGCACCAGGTCTGAATGAATTCTTAAATCACACTATTAAAGTATAGTTGAATATACTCTCATGTGTGGTATTGTACAAAACCAACATATATTTACAAAACCAAAAACATAGTTTAATATGTTATTTATCACATCTAAAGCATATTCTGATATGTTATTTATAAGACCAAAAACATAGTTTAATATGTTATTTATCACATCTAAAGCATATTTTGATATGTTATTTATGAAACCAAAACATAGTTTAATATGTTACTTACAAATCCAAAGTATACTTTTAATATGCTACTATAAGGATAATTGTTTAATCTTACATTTATACATATTACATGATTTACATTAGACATGAACATTTTACATCTTGATGGTTTGGTTTGAATAAGTGATTAAGTAACGATGCGTGTGTAATATGATACAAGCATGGTGGATACGCCGCTGGTACTTCCTATATATAAGTGTTTGTATGGTATTACATATATCGCAGCGTTATTTGAATCATTTCAGTTTGATACATATAAACATTTTATACAAATAACATACTTTTCACAAGACATTTATTTACAAACAACTTATCTTATACAAACTCATATTACATGGTTATTCATTTAATCATGCATTATTTTCTCTTATTTATACATATCATCTGAACTTATCATTGTTTTTCAAATAATTTACTAAAACAAATGTTTTTGGGTTAAGAGTCATGGCTACGAGGTTTTACAAATTATAACCCGCTTGATTTGAGTTGGTTAATTAAGTTGCAATATTATACTCTTTTCAAAACAAGGTTTTTAAATAAAGTATTGCAACGTCTAAACTAGCCATGATTTCGACACTCCTACAAAAACCAATGTATTCGCCAGCATTTCTTTGCTGACCTCGTTTTTACACATGTTTCAGGTACTGCTTTGAAATGATTGTTGATACATGCTACATTTAGGATGGACTCGTGCCTTAGCGACTTAAAACGAGACAATAACTAGTTAACTTATGTTATGTACCCTTTGTTTCTTGTTTAAACAATGTAAACTCTCATAATTGATTAATAAAACGGAACTTTAATTGCCATGGATTTGAAACGATTAATTCTGTTACAACACTCCCCGACATTTCCGCCACGTTTTGTATGTTCTACGTGGTCGGGGTGTGACAGGTGTCTAGTACCAGGGTGGATCATTGGGAATGCGTTATGGATCATCGGCAATGACTCAGACTTAAGGATCCTACTTTCAGCCTTCAGGATCCTCTCTTCAGCCACAAGGATCCTCCATCCAACATCAAGGATCCTTCAGCAATTCAGGAGGATACATGGGGACGCAGACGGTTCAAGGATCCTACTCTCAGTATCCAGGATCCTTATCTCAGGTTCAAGGATCCTCCTCTCAGGTTCACGGATCCATGGATTATCCTCCAAGACCCCCAGCTTCGGTGTATCAAGGATCCAACATTTTTTAGGATCAAGGATCCTTAAGAAATGCAGAACCCAGGAGTTCAGAGATCCACTTGGGAGACTTCATACCCATGCAAACTATTGCTTCATCTGGTCCTTCAATTATACCAGAATCTCGCCAACATGGATTCCCTTCAGGAATCCCAACCTTGAATCCTTCGGGAGGTAACACTTTGAATACTTCTTATAATGCTAACCATGGCTTTGTGCAGGATACAGGAATCAACCAAGCTATGGCTAAGGAATTGCAGAAACTCAAGGATATGATATCCAGCATTCCAGGAGTGGTTAAGCCCATTCCTGAAATTCCAGATGGAAGTCACAAGGTATCTCGGTTTGCACCACCCATTTGTGATGCAGAGATACCGAAGAGGTTTCAAACACCAAACATGAAGCTGTATGATGGCTCAACTGTAACAACCCTCAATAAAATCGACACTCTCGATTATTTTTCCGACACCCTATTATATCTTAAAATATCCCAATATGTTTTTAAATACACCGCGTATATGAAAACCGAGCCTGAAATGCAGTATAGCATTAAAAATAAAATATAAAATCTGATTTTTTAGTTGAGGCGGGCCGCGTAGACCCACCCCAACACTCACGCGGGCGGTATAAAGGTTAGAACCTGATTCCGTTTGATTTCTTAAGTTCAGGCGGGCCGCGTGAACCCCATCTCTATCTGACGCTGGCCGCGTGAGATCAACAACACGGCAACACCCCAGGCCGACACGTGCCATCATCGTGTCGAGTCTATACGCTAATCCGGACGAGCTACACGATGACCCGGAGTCAACGCGGGCCGCGTAAGCCCCGCTCATCTTTTACGCGGGCCGCGTGAGAGTTCAGTTCAGCAACTATATAAAGAACGCATCAGGCTTCAGTTCAGTTCGTTCATTTTTCATTTCTCAATCACAATTTCTGAATATTAGGCATAGAAAGCTGGTATTATACCCCCTAATTAGTGAGGTTCTGCTCCGTTGTAAGTATTATAACCCCGGTTTCGTAATAGATACACTGCCCGATTGATTTAGGGTTCCGTAATAACTGTCGTGGTTCTGCCCGACGTAGTTGTTGGAATACCGTCTCGGGGAGGGTATCATTAATATTTTCAAAGGGTTATGATACTAACCTATGTACATTTGTATAAATTATAGATTATTCCCAGGAAACCCTTACGCGAAGTCTAAGATAGCAATGTGAGTTTATCCTCTTTTTGTTAACTTTTTTGTAATAATTTACAAAACCTTAAATGTTTTACAATGTGATTAAGCGGTGATTGAGTCTTTGTAGTTCTTCAATTACTGCCGGTATATTGGGGTTTTGTATACAAAATTTACTACTGCGAGTAGTAAGTCGGGATGACAGTACGTTACCATTGGACAACGAGTTAGCCAATGTGTAATATGACACACAAGTCAGGATTGACAGTACTGAATGAGTAATTGTGTAGAAATAAACAATGTGATCGCTCTCAATACTGTTTTAATTGATAAAATGTTTCTTGATTAAACTGGGATTCACTCACCAGTATTTCCCACTGACAAATGTTTTTAAAACGCGTTTCAGGTAACACAATGTGACAGCCAATTAGTAAAAAGCCAGCTGGAAAGCACTGAAGGCTTGGGAAAAATGTGGCTATAAAAGTTACCTAAAAGACGATGTTTTAAATTCAATAAAATAGGGTTTATCCCTATAAACGTATTGTAAAAAGAAACTTGGGTTTTACCCATGTGATTATTAATATTAAATATGGTGGTTTTACTCTGATAAACATTTCCTAACTACGGTCCTGATGTAATTTCCGCTGCCAAATTAACAAACTGATACCACCGCCACTGAGTTCGCGTCCGCCCGTTCCCGGGACAGATAAGGGATCAGGGGTTGCGACATCAACTGGTCCAGAAGAGCATGTAGCTCAGTACAGAGAAAGGATGGAGATCAATCCCACTCCTGAGAGGTTAAAAGAAGCATGTCTATGCAAGGGTTTTGGATCCACACTGACAGGATCAACTCTTAAATGGCTGCTAAGTCTTCCCCCTTACTCTATTACTTCATTTGCTAATCTAGTTAATTTGTTTAATAGCCAATTCTCATGCAGTAGGAGATTTGAACGTTTAACTAGTGATATATATAGGGCAACACAAGGTCAAAATGAATCACTTAGAGATTATATCACTAAATTCAGTAGAGAATCCTTAGAGATTCCTAATTTGGATATTGCTACGGCTGTAGAATCCTTCAAGATGGGTTTACTTAAGGATTCACTGTTCTATGAAGATCTTGTCATGACCCCTTGTAGGAATCTTGATGAAGTAAGAACCAGGGCCCTTAGATTCATCTGTCTAGAGGATGATAAGAGGATCCAAGAAAGACTGGCAGGATACTCAAAGCAGGAAAAGCAAGGATCCTACTTCAGGAATAACAAGTCCAAATCATACAACAAGTCTGATAATCAGAACGTGCATGCAGTGGAGCAAGAAAAGGATGATGAGGATTATCCTCCCATTTCTGAATATTTCTTTTCTGTTGATAATAATGAACTAATCCTCGCAATGCAGAACCTAGGTGAAAAGGCAAGATGGCCCAGAAAGAGTGATAAGCCAACTGCAATAAAAGACAAATCCAAATGGTGTGCATATCATGAAGATTTCGACCATCTCACTGACGAATGCATAGCATTCAGGAAAGAGATTGGTTACTTATTAAGCAAAGGACATTTGAAAGAGCTGTTTGGAAGGAAAAAGTCAAGGATCCAGGATCCTGAAAAGATTCCAGAAAAAGCTCCAGCTCCTCCGGCTGATGCACAAGTTATCAACTTCATATCTGGTGGATCAGACATATGTGGAACTTCCTTTTCGGCAGCCAAGAGGCATACCAAAGAGACAAAGATGGATAATGGGGACAGACCCATCCGAACTTCAACCCTTACACAGGAGAAAGTTATAACCTTTGATGAGGATGATCGTGTGGATATTCAGGATCCTCATCATGATGGTCTTGTTATTACATTGTTTATATCTAATCATTTTGTTTATAGGATTCTGATAGATGGAGGAAGCTCAGTGAACATCATTCAACTTGATGTCCTCAAGAAGATGAACATCCCTGAATCTGAAATTATCCCGAGATCATCAGTTCTTGTGGGATTCAGTGGAGAAACCAAGATCACTTTGGGGGACATTAAACTTCCCATTTACATAGAGGGAGTTAATTCTTTTAAAAAATTATGTGTTATAGATTGCTTATCATGTTGCAATGTTATCAATGGCAGGCCATGGATACATGACATGAAAGCTGTTCCATCTACGTATCACCAATGTGTGAAACTCGCTACCCCATGGGGCGTGGCCAAGATAGAAAGTGACCAACAGGAAGCTAAGAATTGTTACACTTCATCCATGATGCCAGCCTCAAGACCTAGGGAGCAATAGCAATTAAAGTACCCTCCAAGAGATGTCCTGGAGGCAAGAGAACAAGATGTGAAAGATATCCTGATAGATCCTCAAGATCCTGAATCCAAAGTCTTTATAGGATCCGAGATCCTCAATGACATCGAACAGGATCTAATATCCTTCCTCAAGAGAAGAAAAACTACCTTTGCCTGGAAGCATGAGGATATGTGTTAGGATCTGAGGCTCTCATGATTGTGTTTGTTTGTATAATTTGAACAATGAATGAATATGAAATAATGTAAAGTGCAGCAGAAATGGAAACAAACTTTATAAACACAATCAAAAGGGAGAATAGTTTTTAGTAAACACATCCTTATCATTGAGTCGAATGATTACAATACAGAAATGATTACAGACATGCTTACATACTAAAGCTCTCCCTCAGCATGATGCTCACTGGTTGATTACTCAAGATGAAAGGATTGGAGGAGAAGAACTCACTCAGTCAATCAAGTGTAACAGTACAGGGTACTGTTACATTTATACGCAAATCAAACCACTGAAGCATCTAAGCTGACGTCACCATGAAAGTGACATCTAACAACCTAACAACCTTTAACCACTGTTCTTATACAAACACTGCTAACTTAACCACTGATTCTATACAAAACAAATGACACACTAAACTACTGCTTTCTCCTTCCATCAGCACTGATGTTTGACTATCAGTGCTTTCCTCAAAGTTGATCAGTCCTTGAGTGGGCAGTCCTTCAGTCTACAACAGTACTTAGATAGCATCAGTAGATTGAACCAGCAGTGTTTAATTCTTAACAGTCTTCAGGGCTTCATCAGTAGTTTGAAGGACAGCAGCTGTTGTATACGAACAGTGGATAGAGGACATCAGATGTTATAAGCACTTTCAAGGGGAAAGCCTGGTGTAAACTACTGCTTATGATGAATCCACTGTTGTGAACCAGTTTTGGCTTTTATTATCTGTTCCTCTGATATGGTTCAATCCCAACAATCTCCCTCTGGAACAGATAATGCCAAAACTCTTCATTATTTTGGATGTTTATTGTCTCATCAGAAGTTCCCTAACTTGTCCTTTAAATTGTAACTCAAAATCCATGGAACTTGTATCATCCTCATCCCTACAGAGTAAAATCTCAAGGAGATCTTGTAGATCTTCAACACCCAGGCCCAGTGCTTGTTCCCTTAATATGTGCTTTACTTCTCCATTGGATCTGATCAGTGTCAATACATGGGTCTTTTGATCAGACATCCATTTTAGTATTTTTGAACCCAATGGGTTTCTTGGGAGAGGTTTATTTAAAGATGAGTTTGGTGATGCTGGCCTTGTAATAATTTGTTGAGCAGTGCTCTGAGCTTTTGCTAGTTCAGAATCTTCAGCTGTATTTTGTTTGAAAACCATTTTTATGATATCATTTGCTGCAGCTATATCTTCTGCAGTTTCGTTTTCAATCTGCTCTTGTCTCTTTCTTTGATCTATCTCAATGACTGATACATCTACTGATGTGAACAGTGGTTCAGAAATGTAGATCTGTTTTGGCTCTTTGTATTTAGGCTTATGTGGTAAACTAGAATCTGTCATCCTTCTTTTCTTTAACCTTTCATAAGCCTCATCTGTGTATTGCCTTGTCCATTTTGCTATGGCTTTGGCAGGTCCAACCTTTGCATCCACCAGCTCTTGTTTCTTCCTCTTGTATTCTGAGGCAAGTTTATCAATGACCTTTTTGTATTTGCTCCAGTTTGGAGCTGACCTTTTCATTCCTGGATTGTTCTTGATTTTCTCAATTTTGTTCACCTCATGCTTTAAAGCAATGAGTGGCCATTCACTGAATTGTTCTTCATTAGCTGGATAAAATTTTTCTCTCATAATAAATGCAAGATAATCCTTTCTCATTTCCTTTTGTAGGACGGCTCCAGGTGGCAGATTTGACATATCTTTGCTTAGGTCTTTTGCATAATCTTCCATTTGTTTGACCTTAGTGAGTAAAAATTCCATTCTTTCTGAAATGGCTTTGTCACCTTGATCTTTACATTCAATTCTAGCTCTTATATCTGCTTGCCTGGCTTTGAGTTTTAGATACGCATCCATATTTTCTGGGTTCCTGAAGCCCATGAGAGAAGGAAATCTTCTTTTTGAAGGATCATCTTCTGTATAGAATTGTCTCATCTCATCCATTACAGCTTCCAATTCTGGTGGATAGCTTGCAGCAATGGATACAAGGTTAGCAGGGTTTATTGGTTTGACAAAAGTTGGTGGAATGGATTGTTGTGGTTTGATGGCAATGTAAGGTGTGGAGGATAAAGGAATAGGTGCTGGTATATCATCATTACCCTCCTGAAATTTCCTTTTCCTTGTGTAAAGCTTTTTGGGTGAAGGGAGTTTTGGTTGTGATGTGACAATGGGTTGTATGGTGATTGGTGAAATGGTGAGAGCAGTGGTAGATGGTTGGCAAACAGCTGTTGAAACAACTGGTGTTTCAACCTCTGTTGTCTTCACAACTACTGATGTGTCAGTAGATGTCTTCTGCTTTTCAGCAGGTGGTGATTTGGTGGGTGGTGATGTAGTTGAAGTGATGATTTTAGGTGGTGGTGGTAGGGCAGTGGTTGTGATGTGTTTTGAAGTGGTGGCAGTTGTTGAAACCACTGACATATCAACAGTTGTTGATACAACAGGAGTTACAACAACTGTTTGGGTGGAAGTTTGAGATTTGGTGGTTTGAGGTTTGGAGCCTTTGGGAGGTGGTTTGGAGGTATGCTTTGTGGGTCTGGATGGTGTGGATTTGGGTTTCCTCACTTGTCTAGTGGGCTTCTTCTTTTCATCCTTAGGATTTTCATCATCCTTTGGCCCAGAAGTACCCTGTGCATTCAGCTCCATGTAAGCTCTTTTCTCCT
This sequence comes from Helianthus tuberosus, assembly GCA_030545235.1. Taxonomy (NCBI): domain Eukaryota; kingdom Viridiplantae; phylum Streptophyta; class Magnoliopsida; order Asterales; family Asteraceae; genus Helianthus; species Helianthus tuberosus. The sequence continues at coordinate 18,422 of JARYGA010046503.1, forward strand.
GTTCCCACCTGGCTTTATCCTTAGCCTCTCTATCTCTTTTAACACTTGCTTTTGCTTCTGCAAGTGCATTTGTTGTAGTATCAATCTTTTTACTTCCATCTGGCAAGGGAATGTTTTTAGTCATATTTTCTTTTTCTGGTGCAATATAGAGCCCATCTTCAATTCCCTTCTTCTTCCACTGCTTAATTTTCTCCCCTTTTTTGGCATTATCTGGAGGGGGTTATCAATGAAGAGAACAGTGGGAGGAGCTTTGCCAGTGGTGTTCAGGATATTGGCCTTTATAGCCTTGATGTCAGCTTGGGTGTCTTTGAACCTTGACTCCATCATGTTTCTCAGCATTTGAACATGTATTGCATGCTGCTGATCAGCCATTTGTCTTTGTTGTTGGAGCAGGGGTTGAAATAGATTCCATAACTCATTTGTAGCAGGTGCTTGTGGTGGAGCAGATGCTTGAGCTGGAAAAGCAGTGGGTTGCACCTTTTGAACTTTCAACAACTGTTGCAGCATTTCTTTGATTTCTGCAACAGAGGTATCCAGTTTGTCAATTCTCTCTGTAAATTCTAGGTACTTTAAATCATCACCCAATTTAATGGGATCATCTGATTTCCCACTAACAGTGGTTGTAATAGTGGTTGACTCAGGGAATGTATTCCAATAGTCATCCACTGATGCCCCTTTTTCTTGGTACTGGGGACTTCTTCCCTCAAGACTTGATAACCTTTTGATGGTACCAGTGGTCAAAACAAACACACTAGTGGTCATCAGAGGTGCTATGGAAGGAATTGCCTCCAAGGAAGTCTTATTGATGTAACCACTGTCCAAATGTAAACCAGTGGGTTCAACATTTGTAGTGGCTGCTTCACTTGGACTACCACCAGGAGTTACATGTAACTCAAGGGGTGTAACCTCCTCAGGTCTTGTTGGTGGGTTAGCAATGAATGATACAACAGACCTAGTCACTTGTTGGAGTATGTTCTCATTGACAGGTGAGTGAGAAGGACTAGTTTGTGCCTGGTTCAAATCAATAGCATCCAATAATAATTTTGTAGGTGGGGGAATTGTGGAGGTGAGGTTGGGTGTAGAAAGAGAATTGGCCCGGGCGTTGGGCTGTGGATGATGGAAGCAAGTGATTCCAGAGCATCATATTGTGGTGTCCCTATTTGTACAACTTGTTCTTTTTGAGAAGAAGCAGGAGGAGTATCAGCCATGGGTTGAGATATTTGTACCAACTGCTGTGAGGAAGTAGCAGCATTGGTTTCTTGTGACTTTTGTGCTATCACTGGCAGTTGCTCTGATATCTCATCCTCCAGAGTTGCCTTTTTGATAGGTTTGGGGGGCTTTTGAGATTTCTTTTATTTTGGCCTTTTGGTGATTTTAGGTGTGGGTTTCAAAGCAGTTGTTTTACTGCTATGATCACCTTGAGCAGTGGGCTCAGCAGCAGATACCTGAGGAGCAGTGGTAGCTGCTAAAGTCTGCTCAGGCACATCTGCTTGTGTTTTGCAAGGTGTTGACATTCTTGTAAAAGTTTCAGCAGTTAAGCTGTTTATTTGAAAAGATGCACCTTGTTTTATTGCAGAAGCATCATCCTTACCAAATTTCTTTTCAAAATAATAGCTTAGAAATCTTGGAAAAAGTAAGAATGGCTTTTTATCAACATTTTTAACCAAATCATTAAATATTTCCTGGGAGTAATTTAAATTTTCATCTTGAAGAATAGCATGTCCCAGGTTTTGAATCTTTAATGGTATCTCATTAAAAGAAGTGGTTTTGTTTGAAACACACATAAGCAGGGTATGGAACAAAAACCTTGTTGCAGGTGGAAAATTACCTTTTTGTAAGGTATCCTTTTTAATTTTTTCTGCATACCCCCTTTCAAGGAAATCAGTTTTTAACTCATTTTTGGGAAAAGAAGTTTTACCTTGCTGATCATCGAGTTCAAAGACTTCCGAGATGGATTGTGGTGTGATTTTGACAGTTTTACCCATTAGAGAAGAGTTAATGGCTATGACATTCTCGCCTTGTTTGTCAAGGGTAATATTCTTCCAAAACTCTCTTTGGGTGTCCAAGTAAATAAGAGCATCTGCTGTTAATAAAGTTTTGTACTTTGATGCAGACATGATGTCAATGATGGAATCGAAAGCATCGGTGGTGCCTGGTTTTGTAAGAAGACCCAGATAATTGTGTGGTGATTTGTATGGGATTTCAATAGGTGATTGAGAGGAACTGGTTTGTGTCTGAGCTATAGCAACTGCATGCAACAAGGGTATTATTGATTGTGGTAATGTGAGGGGTGAAGATATGGGTGTTGAAAGAGACATGTCCTTGGGATCAGGACTGAGGAAGATGGATCCAATTAGATCCAGAGCTTCATAATGTGGGGTCCCTGTGCTTATAAAAAACATGAGAGAACAGGGGTTGACTTTCAGCAGTGGACAGTATTTAGGAAACAGATGTTTGAGCTCAACAGTAGTTAGGGGTGATGAAATGGTAAGGATTTGAAAGGCTATTAAATCAGCAACTGTTAGTGCAGCAGTGAATAAGCTTTTGACAAATGTTTTGAGCATCTGCTGTTTTGATGAAAGAGATGATTTTGTCTTGTGTAACCACAATATTATGTTCAACATCAGCTGTTCAAATATCTGCAAGAATGCTATCCTCAACAAAATACATTTTAGATGCAAATTGTCAAGTTTAATATGTCATTAGCTTTCACAGGAGTTTGCATTCAAAGTTTTGCCACATGTCCATTACAAGTTTTGAAGTTTTTATAGATTCCTGACAGTGGCTTAGTACCCCAGATGATGAAAACCTCTATACTATGGCTTCTCATTTTGTGTCATAATATTTAAATTCGAACATGAGTACCAAGTATTTTAAGGTTTGTTAGCAATCAATCTTTGATATGTTGTTAAAACAAACTTGAGTTTGACATGACCTTGACACTTGTACCATTTCCTTTTGATCTTTTTTCAAGGATAATATCACCAAAAATAAGGGTTCTACATCCTGACAGGTGTTTGTAACTTTTGCTATAAAAAACAAGTAAAAGTACAAAATATATCACTCTTAGGGAAAAATAAAGAATAATATATCCTGTTTTATTTGAGAAAAACCTTTTCAAGAAAAAATAATTAAAGGTTTTTCTGAAAACAACATCAAAAAGGATCTGGTATATTTTTCAATTAAACTCGTAATCACATCACTCTCAAGTTTTATGAAAATGGTCAGTGGTTTGAAATACATTGTAATAACCACTGTTTGGGACCATTTCCTTGTTAATTGATTGCAAAAACATGAGGGGACATGTTCACATAAGTTTTGAAAGTCATGTTATAGACTTTGTTACTATGTGATGATTTTGAAAAATTTTGTCTAGTCCTCTTGTAAGCTTAATCACTGGTGATACTATTGTTACCTGAACTCCCTGAATAAATGAATGCACACAGTTGCTTGATGACCATTGTTCACCCAATTTTGGACTCTTAAGTGTTTTATATTTATGCTCTTTTCTTTTGACTTCAAAAGTTTTGAGATAAACACACTTTTGAGTTTTTGTGATTTTTCTTCTTCCCCTTTTACCCTTCCCATTCATAAGTACTGAAATACTTACTGGGAGGTTTTTATTGAAGGAATACTTATTCCAGAATCTTTTTGCAGTAATGTTTTGAGAGATCTGTTCACATTTGTACATGCTTATATCAAATCTCACATTACATATGATTTGGACTATTTTAACACCTGATTTTCTTAATGTATTTTTAACAAAGTTGATTTGGTCCTTTTTAACAGGATTCTCAACCTGTTTTTCAATACATAAGATCTAATAATCCAAAGTTTTAATTTCCCTCTTTTAATGTTAACAAAAACATCAATGTTTTGTCTGAACATAGGCCTTTGTCAATCATGAGTTAAAACACCTTGGCAGCTATTGTGATGAGAGCAACACACAACTTCATAATAACATTTGAAATCAATTTTGTAAATGGAATAATCAAACCAAAGTCACCAGATGAAATTTTCAGATCTGGAACTATTGGTGATTTATGCATGACATTGTATATTACGAGGATTTTGTGTGTCTTATGACATCTTGGTTGTTTTACAGAGTTTTTAAATAACAACTTTGAACGTGATTATTCGTTACTTTGTTTTTCAACTAAAAACGATCAACCTTAGCATCAATGAATTTTGAGCTGAACTGTTATGTCAAATTGATTGTTAGATCGAATTTGACTGTCCAAGCTCTGATACCAATTGTTAGGATCTGAGGCTCTCATGATTGTGTTTGTTTGTATAATTTGAACAATGAATGAATATGAAATAATGTAAAGTGCAGCGGAAATGGAAACAAACTTTATAAACACAATCAAAAGGGAGAATAGTTTTTAGTAATCACATCCTTATCATTAAGTCGAATGATTACAATACAGAAATGATTACAGACATGCTTACATACTAAAGCTCCCCCTCAGCATGATACTCACTGGTTGATTGCTCAAGATGAAAGGATTGGAGGAGAAGAACTCACTCAGTCAATCAAGTGTAACAGTACAGGGTACTGTTACATTTATAGGCAAATCAAACCACTGAAGCATCTAAGCTGACGTCACCATGAAAGTGACATCTAACAACCTAACAACCTTTAACCACTATTCTTATACAAAAACTGCTAACTTAACCACTGATTCTATATAAAACAAATGACACACTAAACTACTGCTTTCTCCTTCCATCAGCACTGATGTTTGACTATCAGTGCTTTCCTCAAAGTTGATTAGTCCTTGAGTGGGCAATCCTTCAGTCTACAACAGTACTTAGATAGCATCAGTAGATTGAACCAGTAGTGTTTAATTCTTAACAGTCTTCAGGGCTTCATCAGCAGTTTGAAGGACAGCAGCTGTTGTATACGAACAGTGGATAGAGGACATCAGATGTTATAAGCACTTTCAAGGGGAAAGCCTGGTGTAAACTACTGCTTATGATGAATCCACTGTTGTGAACCAGTTTTGGCTTTTATTATCTGTTCCTCTAATAGGGTTCAATCCCAACAATATGACAGGTATTTCCAAAGATATTATTACTCATAAGCTTGGCATTGACAGGTCGTTCAAACCTATAAATCAAAGGAGAAGAAAGTTTTTACCTGAAAGGAATGCAATCATGCAGGAGGAGGTAGATAAACTACTAAGAGCAGGTATGATTAAAGATGTTAAGTATCCAAGGTGGTTAGCCAATGTGGTTGTTGTTTAAAAGAAAAATGGAAAGTGGAGGGTATGTGTCGATTTTACTGATTTAAACAAGGCATGTCCCAAGGATCCTTTCCCATTACCCCACATTGACTCCATGGTGGATGCTACCGCGGGTCATGAGTTGTTGACTTTCATGGATGCTTCATTCGGATTTCAGCAAATTCAGATGGAACCATCCGATTAAGTGGATACAACCTTTATGACCCCTACTGGTATCTATTGTTACATTGCTATGCCATTTGGACTAAGAAATGCAGGTGCTACCTACCAAAGGCTAGTCAATATGATGTTTAAAGAACAAATTGGACACACAATGGAAGTCTATATAGATGACATGGTGGTCAAGTCCAAAAAAGCTGAGGATCACCTTAGAGACTTGAAGGAAGCATTTGATATCCTTGATAAATTCAATATGAAATTAAATCCTTCCAAGTGTCACTTTGGTGTAAAAGCTGGCAAGTTCCTAGGCTATATGGTGACAAAAAGAGGAATCGAGGCAAGTCCAGAACAAATCAAGGCGATTGTGAATATTAAATCTCCTGCCAATGCCAAGGATATGCAAAGGTTGACAGGGAGGATCGCAGCCTTGAACAGGTTCATCTCAAGGTTATCAGAGAAATGCAAGGATTTCTATGACATTTTGAGAAAGAACAAGAAATTTGAATGGACTGAGAAGCATGAGAATGCTCTCAAAGCCCTTAAGGATTACCTATCCTCAGCTCCCGCCTTGATGAAACCAGAAAAGGGGGATATATTATCCTTATACTTGGCAGTTTCTTCTAAGGCAGTAAGTGAAGTCCTTGTAAAGGATCATGAAGGGACCCAACATCCTGTGTATTATGTAAGTAAAAGTTTGCTTGATGCGGAATCCAGGTACTCACATTTAGAAAAACTAATCCTTGCTTTGATTATGGCATCTACTAAATTACGCCATTATTTTGAAACTCATACTATTATTGTTAAGACTAACTTTCCAATTAAGAATGTACTTAGGAAAACCGAAATGTTAGGAAGGATGGCAAAATGGGCAGTCAAGCTTAGTGCTTATGATATAAGATATGAACCAAGAACTGCCATTAAATCCCAAGCCTTAGCTGACTTTGTGGCTGATTCCAGTAGTGATCTACAAAGGGAAGCTGAATTGGAAGTTCAACAGCTTGAAGAGACTAAGGATCCTTAGATACTCTTCACAGATGAGGCTTCAAATTTCAAGGGAACTGGACTAGGAGTACTACTAAAATCACCACAGGGGGACATAATACCCTACTCTATTGCTTGTGAGTTTCAAACTACTAATAATGAGGCTTTGTATGAAGCCTTAATAGCTGGTTTGCAAATTGCTAAGCATATGAGGATCAGGTATCTTGAGGTACATGTGGATTCATTGTTAATTACTAACCACTTTAATGGTTCTTATGCTGTTAACGGTGATAGACTAATCAAATATCTAGAGATAGTCAAGAAATTGGCACACTCTTTTGCTTCTTTTAGTTTGACACAGGTACCTAGAGAAGAAAATGCAGAAGCTGATGCTTTAGCCAACCTTGGATCATCATTGAAGATTCAAGAAGATATTAAAATTCCCATTGTCCACATCTTGGCTCCTGCTATTGAGGATCACACAGCTATGGAGATAGTAGAGGATTCTGCAATCATACCTAGTGATGATGCACAATCAAGTTCAGGATCCTGGATCCTTCCAATCATGAGATATATACAACATGGAGAGATTCCTACAGGAGAAAACCCTAGAGCTTTCAAAGTCAAGGTATCTCAATTTACAATACTAAATAACATGTTATATAAACGATCTCTTGCAGGTCCATCTTTAAGGTGCATCGAGGATCCAGAAATCCAGGAAGTCCTAAAGGGTTTTCATGAAGGAGATTGTGGAAACCACACTGGGGCAGAGCATTGTTCTCAAGGATCCATAGAACAGGATATTATTGGCCTACTATGAAGAAGGATGCTGTGGACTATGCCAAGAAATGTGATGCTTGTCAAAGACATAGCAATATCCTTCATCAACCGGCGGAGCTCCTGCATCCTATATCCTCTTCTTGGCCATTCATGAGATGGGGGATGGATATAGTTGGCAATCTTCCAAAAGCACCAGGAGGAAAAGTGTTTATGCTTGCCATGACTGATTACATTTCCAAATGGATAGAAGCTGAAGCATTTGCTCAAGTCAGAGAAAAAGAAGTGATATCCTTTATTAAAAGAAACATTATTACCAGATTTGGTATTCCTTCTGAAATTGTTTGTGATAATGGATCCCAATTTATTGGGAGTAGAACTACTAACTTTTGTGACAATTGGGGGATTAAGATGATAACATCAACACCAGTCCATCCACAAGCTAATGGTCAAGCAGAATCATCCAACAAGATTATCATCAACAACTTGAAGAAGAAGCTTGGATCCAAGAAAGGAAAATGGGTAGAAGAGCTACCTTATGTGTTATGGGCTGATAGAACAACTCCCAAGAATGCTACTAGCCATACTCCATTCTCTTTAGTGTTTGGAGCAGAATCAGTGATCCCTACAGAGATGGTGGTTCTGATTGTTAGAACAAGCATCCGTGATCCTGAAGGAAATGCTGAAAACTTGATTCAAGATTTGGATACCATAGAAGAACTCAGGGATTTGGTAAGGATAAGATTGGCTAGTTATCAAAAAAGGATGGTTGGAGCTTATAACAAGAATGTCAGGATCAGAAAGTTTCAAGTTGGTGATATGGTGTTGAGGAAAGCATTCCAAAATACCACAAATCCTGCTGATGGCAAGTTAGCACCAAAGTGGGAAGGCCCTTATCTTATTGAAGCTGAGTGTCACACCCCAAATTTCCACGTATTACCGATGGGCCAGGTAGGGGAGTATCGTGACGTGGTTGGTAAACTAATAGTCAAACAACACAATATATAAATGCACAGCGGAAGCAAAAGATAAATATATTACAATCCAAAATAGTGTAACATCAAAGTATTACAACGGAAGTAAAGGATCCACAGGCGGATCGAAAATAAAAATATAACACTGTTCAACAGACTTTAGGCATCTAAGCTTGCGAGACTCTTTATTGATGCTAGGAGTAGCCAGCCCATTCCGATTAGTACCTGCACTTAGCCTTTTTGGGAAAATACGTCAGTTTACACTGGTAAATACAATCAACCGAATCATTTTGAAAAGGGTTTAAAAATGATTGATTTGAATGCACATGGCACAAAATAATATTTTATAACTTGGGATAATTATTTGAATATAATACTTGTAAAGGATTTACATGTTTCTTATGCGTTCAGTAGCCGGATCGAGCCGGGTTAAAGATCAATAGACACACCACATTATGTAAATGAGACACTGACAGGTGTACGCCTACACCTGTGTGCTAAGGTCGTGGCCATTTCGTAAAATGATGCCAGGGATATCCGGGACACGGTCATTAACCCCCCAAAAGGCTTTAAGCAAACAAAACAAATTAAACGAGACATCTCAATACTTTAACCATCATACAATTAAAGATTCAATGCCCGACCAAGCGGTATTTTATATACCGTACCCCAAGCCCGTATAGGGAAAATAAGTTAAAAGTATTTACCTGAGCTAAATATAAATTCAATCCCAGCCGTATCAAATCAGCAAGTACAGATAGCTTTTATTGGGCTCCTAAATCTGGAACGAAGGTTTTTAATAACCTATTAGAATCCTAACAGGTCTTTAATTAAGCCTTGACTTAGACCGATTAGTTTACAAGAGGAAGATACGGTTCAAACGCATGGTAAAGCGAAGACCGGAATAGAATGTGATTTAGACCCGACAAGTTTGAAGACTTGTGTAATATGGGTAATCTAAACACATTCTGGATTTTGAGATTATAACGGTAAGGTTTGACCCGTTTCGGCTAATTTATGCAAACTAGTTACATAAACCGAACCGAACGAGCAAGAAGCGTAACGGGTAACCATAAGAATCATATACAGGTTTCCTAAGTTAATATGCCTTAAATATTTCGTGACATCAGTAGGATGCCTTCCATTATGCCCAAAACGAATTTAAACTCATACCATGCCCCGTAGGGGCATTTTGGTCATTTTAATGGTTATAAAGGAGTTCGAATATAAATCTGAGTTTCGGGTCTGATGTAATCAGTAAAATACTTAATTTAATAAGTTATAATGATAGGGTATCAAGTCTTATATTTATAAAGCGGTCTTGATACATACTATGCGTTAAAAACGCTTAAAAAGGCGATTTGGAGCCATTTCCGGGTTTTCAAAAGAAGGCTGATATTTTTATTATTCCAGAAGGCTCAAAATATTTTATTTATCATATTAGATCAGTAGAAAAAGGTTTGGGGTCAAAAGGATTTGTAAAACTCATTTTATAGGCCGAAAGGGCAAAACCGGCATTAACCAACATGAAGCTAAAACCCTATGTTATGCTCAGCCTAAAATTAATTAAAAATCTTCAAAAATCCCAAAATATTATATTATATCAGTGGGTAAAAAGTTTGGTATCAAAGATTAGGTTTAGATAGGCTATACGCTAATTACGCCGTTTAATTAATAAAAGGCGTTATAATTACGCTAATGAGCATAACTCCTAATCTAGACCTCCAACTGATGTGAAACTTTAGGTACAAGTTTATAAGTCAGTGGCAAGGATTATTGTCCTCTCACATTTCCAAAATTCTCGTTTTAAGGTCAAATGGGCATTATGGTCAACATTAGGCAATTAACGGAAACACGCAAACGAATCGGGTAATCAACGAACCAATCACAGAGGGTTATACCATCATGTAATCAGGTCCTAATGGGACTTTAAGGTATGTCTAAACCCACCTAAATTGGGTCAGAACTGAAGTCAAAGCAAAAGTCAAAGTTTTGTGACTTTCGGTTCCGAACCGAGCCTATACTTAGAATTGTCGGGTTGAATCATGCTTAGGCATGTTCAACTAATATTTACTAAGTTATTAAAGTGAGGAAACTGGTCTTTATGAATTAGTTATGGATTTTATCTAAAACAAACCCGTTTGACTTTTATTTGACCCGACAATTAATCTAAGTAACGTGGTAATTAGGAGGTGCCCTTTTGAGGGTTAAACACCTACCTAATTACGGTCACGTAGCCATGTTTGCTATGAGCAATGGCTCAACCGTTTAAAAGTCAAAGCGTTCATAAAAAACGCTTGACTTTTCGGTTTAAAACGCTAAACGATATAAACTAAACACGAAAGGATACTTACAAGAGTCCAAAGGACTTAGGGAGGTTCTCAAAAGAGCTCAAGATCCTCCAAGAATGAGAGAGCAATCAGAAATGGAATGAGGTGTTAGTGAAAGTGAAAAACCCACCTCCTTATATACTTTTCGGGACTTCGTATGATCGCGACAAGTGTCGGGAGGCTATAATCAGGTCATGACAAGTGTTAAGTGGTTTTAACATACCATGTGCAGCCCCTAGTATCGAGTTTGGGGGTATTGGAAACCATCTAGAACAAACGCCAGCATGAAACAGCCTGTCTGCAGCTGTTTTCTGCATCTGATAAGGCCACACGGCCCGCGTAAGGATCTGTGTGGCCTTACGCGGCCCGCCTCACATCCCAGGTCAGCAAAACAACTTTCATAAATGGCAGAATTGGTCCCTGTTTGCATATAGATGTGTTTCTGACACATCTACGGTCCGTTAACCTCATTTCAAGGCTCCACTATGATGCCCACATATAGGGGATATGAAACATGCTCAAAAACATGTCGGATGCCGGTTCGTTTGGCCGTACGGTCACGTTGTGCGTCTAATTGCGACGAAACACGAACGGACGTTAAAAACGAACCAAACGACGCGACGAAAGGAATTTTATCAAGCCGAACACTAAAATAAAATATTTTAGTGCTTACATAAAATTTTGGGTGTCCGGGGATATTCAGAATGTGAGATATGCGCGAAAATGCAAACTTGTGCACTTTTTGACACTTTTAGTCCCTGAATGACATAAAAGTTTATTTTTGCGCACGAAACACCTCTAAGCCTATATCTAAGCTATATAAAGATAAAATAGGGTATTTTTAACTTATGCTCATATTCCGGAAGGTCCGATATCCTACGAATCGGCATACTTTTGCCGGTTAACGCAATTAGTCCTTTAATTGTGCAAAGTAGAGCGATATGTCGTTTAATGATATCCAAGCCTTCCATGGCCCATATTGATCATTCCCAAGCATATACATAAATGTTACTATGCTCCCGTTCACTTAAATGGTCCCCGAAGGGCGTAGATTCAAAAGTTGACGCTTTAGGTACCTCTATTGCACAAACTTGTGCACCTCATCATCTAATAGCATTGAAGCCTCATCTAATCCAATTTAGGCATTCTTGAAAGTATTATTAATCATTACGATGCTTCGGGTTTGCAAAAAGGTCATTCAGAGGCGTAATTAAACATATTGACACTTTTAGCCCCTCTAACTTGCAAAGTTGCGCGTAACTTCACTTAAAGGCATAAAAACCTTAGACGGCCAATAGTTGGCATTCCCGAGAGTATAATAAAATATCATGAGGCTCCCGGTTTGTTAAAAGGTCACTCAGAGGTGAGAATTAACATGTTGAAGCTTTTAACCCTTCATTGCGCAAACTTTCAATTAATCATGCGAACAGCTACACTTGATCAATAAGTGGCTCATTTGTGAAAACAAATCCGTAGCAGGTTATTTAGAAACTTATTTTAGGTATGTTAATAATTCCAGTTCTTTTATAATTAATGTTTTCGATTTTTCGAAAAATTAGTCCCTAAATTCCAATGTTTGACTTCATCAGGGTTCATTACACGTGTCAATACATCATTGGTCGTGATTTTACGAGGTGTTACACTGAGGCAGGAAAGTGGGCATACCGTTTGTTAACAATGGAAGGTGATTTGCTACCAAGAGCTTGGAATGTTGTCCATTTGAAGAGATACTTCATGTAAGAAGGATCTAGGATCCTTAGTCATCCTCATATCTGGTATACGTAAAGGATCCTTAGAGGATATATATGATCCTCATTCTGGTAATGATTTGAATTTAATTTATCTAGTCCTTTAATTTATATGATTACAAGGAGAAGGATCCAGGATCCTTTATCCTTTTTCACTAAGTTCTGAGTTTTGCAGAAGTAGATGCATCTTTAACAAAGGATCAAGTATCCTCAGAAGTCTCCTAAGTTTTATGGGCTTGTCCCCATTTTTATGGGTTTATCCCCAGTTTTTGGGCTTGTCCCCAGTTCAAGGTATCTATTACCTCTTACGATTCAGGTTCTTATACCTTCGCCAGTAGCGCACGATTATCCTGGTGCAGTTAAAGGCGATGGGACCAGTACCCGCTTTAGGGGCTGACAATTTCATTGTACTGGCTGTATTTAGGATCCTAAGTATAATGGTAGATGTACCATACATCCATTCCTAAGGTTTCTAATGTTTTCACGTTAGCTAAGGTTTTGGCATCTTCATGTCACTAAGTTTGGATAGTCGCCAGTGTGGGCCATACTCCAGTTTACACAAGATCCTTTGGGCTTGTCCCTAGTTTTTTGGGCTTGTCCCCAGTTTATTGGGCTTGTCCCCAGGTTGTTGGGCTTGTCCCCAGATACTAAGTCTTCCTTTTACAGATTGGCTTAGTCCCAAGTTATGTTTCATTTCAGGTTTCTAAAGCTAAACAATTAAGGATCCTGGATCCTAACTTTATACAAGGGTTTGTCTTTTGGTTATCACAATTGTAAGTATCAAGGATTTAGGATCCTAACTTGCATTCTCTGGTATGATCCTTATTTACTTTAATTTTATTCTTGATTTATCTATGTTACCCTTATACTTTGACAACAGGTTATATGATCCTAAAATTATCTCACTTTTTAAACTTTTCGATTATAGGATATTTGATCCTTGATCATATCCTAAACTTTTTGACATAAATTAATTTTTATACTTTCATTATTGACTTGTAAGTTCAAAGGAATATGTAATAACAATTGAAAGGTAAATAGACATAGAATGAACAACACGAGATAGCCAAAAGTTAAAGGTTTTATTTATTTATCCATAGTTAAACCCTTCAAAGGTTGTCAAAATTACCTACCCCAAGCATCTACCAGCAATACGTGGCCCGTTCGATGGGGTAGGTAAAGGGTGTCCATACTAAAAAGTTCTAAGTTATGCAGGAAATTAAAAGATGAAGGGGCATCAAAGGCTTCACCCTCCACAAACAGAAGGATCCATCCACCTTTGCTACCCCCTATTGTCCCAAGGATCCGTGATCCTTAAACCTAAATACTATTGTTTAGTTACAGACCAGCATTGTTTAAAACCATAGAACCATAAAACCATAAAAAATGGGCTCTGGGCGCATCTAGATAAATCCATCATCGCCCATCGTTGCAACCTAAACCTTCGCTGCTTCCACCGCCTTTTCACCATCGCCACCTACTGGCTCGGGATCCTTCACCCCACTGCTACCAGCCTCAATTGCCAAGACCTCCTCAACTTCGTCTTCATCATCTAACTCTGCCAGCCTCTGCCTCCAAGCCTCCTGGTCCCAGGCAGACCTATCAAAGGCAGGATCCTCAGCTTCCTTGGCCATTTGCAGTTTGATCTTGAGCATGGCGATAGTAGCAGAAAGCTTTGCCCCTTCCATCACCTCTGCCCTCTCTTGCTGAGCCGTAATCTGGGTCAGGACCAGCTCCTTTTGCACCAGGTTGAGATCCTTCTCGAGGGAGGAGATTCTCTTATCTTTGGCCAGGAACATCTTCTGGAAGTCCAGGTTTTTCTGCTCAGCTTCTTCAAGATGTTGATCAAGGAGCATTTGGATCTCAGCAAATTTCTGCATAAAAGAAGTATATGATCAGGATCCGTTATCCTCAGAAAGAAAAGTTCAGATTTAAGGATTCAGGATCCTTACCTCGGAGACGTATTCTTCAAACTGGTGTTGGATGAAAGGGAGGCCTTCAATGGGCTCAGTGGTCTTTCTCTTTTTGGCACCCTTGCCCCGTGTGCTCATGACCTTAGGATTCGGGATGCTTGGGCTTGCAGCCAGCTCCTTTTTGATGGACTTTGAGGAGGCGAATGCATCAAGGTCACTGACGCTGAACCTGGAAGCAGATTTAGAAGATTTTCTAGCGCCTACAAATACAAAACACAGATAAGTATTCATACTTTACGTTTACTTAAACATTTATTTACTCAAAGAAATGGATACTTACTTGAAATCGAGTAGGAACCCGAGGAGACTTCTTGTGAATCCTGTATTTTTGCTTGAAATGTTCTGACAGCAGGATCAAGCTTCCAAAAAGCAGCAATCCTTTCTTTTGTTGCAGGTGTTTCTTGAATGTGAGAGAGCGAGATAGCTGCACAACAGAAAAAAAAAGAAAAGGATCAGTTATTCTTAACAGAAAAAGAATCCTACTTTGGTCCTGGTCTAAGGATCTCATATCCTACCCTGGGTGATCCACTTTTTAGGAAGGTCCTTCCCATTTGGGATTGAGTCCCTCCTTACGAAGAAGAACTGGCTTCTCCAGTTGGTATCATTTTTGGTGGTTTTCAGGATCAGATGAGGCTGACCGGGTTTATGCTTGAACAAAAAACGGTAAGAACCATGGCTAACAAGGTTGTATAACTGACTCAACTCGGATAGACCTATTTCTATCCCTTCTAGTTCGATGATGTTTTCAAGAGTATAGAGGACCCTCCACATCATTGGCATGGCTTGCACATAGCACAAACCAGTGAGTGTGAAGAATTCCCGTGTTAAAGTAGGGAAGGGATAGCTAAACCCAATAAGAAAAGGGGTTGCTGGAAAGGTGATCCAGTGATCAGAAATACAATCGCTCTTTGTGGCAGAGTCGAAGGGTCTGAAGATGGTTACTCCAGGGAAGCAGTGACGCAACCGATCTATTTCAGGATCAGTAAAGCGACAGAGTTCAGCGGAAGGATTCTTTGTTATGCCCTGACTCTTAGGAGGGCTCTCCTTCTTAGGATCCTTGGTAGGAGAGGATCGAAGCTTCATCTTGACTATGAGATTTTGAAGAAATAGAAAATTGGAAGATGAAGAAATCTTAGAGAAAAGGATAGAGAGATACCTGTTGGAGTCTCCGAATGAAGATTTAAAGGAGAGAAACGCTCGAATTTAAATGCAGTTTGATCCTTATCTCTAACCCTGTTTATATAATGATGATTGTACAGGGAAGTCTTATCGCTAACGTCACCCTCGGAATGGCTAGTCCTATCCCAATGGCTAGTTTTTCGCAAACCAACTTGTTCCGAATCAAACAGAAAATATGAATCATTCAGTTACAATTAATTCCTCATATTTTGGGGGCAATTGTTAGGGATAGAATTTCCAAGCTTGTGGATCACGAATCCTCAAGTGCAGCCAGGATCACGGTCCTCAGTTCAGTTTGAATTAAGGATCCTTAGAAGACGTTGCAGGACTAAGGATCCAGGATCGTCATTATTATCCTAACCTTAACAATTGTTTCCATTGTATTTGAATTTGTTTTGCAGGAGTATTCAAATGAGGACTCGTTCAACCGAGATTATAGGGGAATATGCTTCATTATTCTGCACATGCATAAGTTCTTCGACCGTTGTGGTGATCATGGGGAGCTTGCACCTTTTTCAGATTGTTAGTTAGCTAGTTGATTTCTATTTTAAAATGAGGATAACAAGCTTGTTTAGACATAAGAATTATTAGCAACACACTGCACTCGAGCTCTAAACAACTCTCGGGGATTACACACTTTTTGCACACTAGTGATCCTTGTACCAAGCTTGTTGTCATCCCGATTTGTAAACATTATTTGTTTAATATAGTTGGTGATCGGTAGTTTCCATCACCCGAGGTTTTTTTTGCCGAAGATCATACATTGATCAAGGGCTTTTTCCTCGTATAAATCCTTGTGTCCAGCATTCATTTCATTCTCTCATTGTTCATACATTTGTTCATTCAACCAAGCATCACACCTCACAAAATCGGATTTGGTTGCATTATCCTTGTGTGATTTTTTGACCAAAACAGTTCCCACAAAATACACTTTCACCCTTCAAGTATCATACAACACATATACACCAATAACAACAAGTAACAACCTATATACCTGAGCCCAAATATAAGCCCAATCATTACAACAGGCCGAACACAAGTGTAACAGATTATAAATAACATATCATAGTATATGAATTAGCATTTATTCTCAACATTCCCCCATCATTCATATATTATACATGTCAACCATTCCCAATTTGTTACACATAAGATCATGCATATCACTACTAAGACCTTTAGTCAAAATATCAGCAATTTAACAATCAGAATCTATCTTAACAGGATCTATAAAACCACAGGTAATTTTTTCTCTCAAAAAATGTAGACCAATTTCAAAGTGTTTAGTCCTCTCATGAAACACAGGATTCATAGAAATTGATATTGCACTTTTACTGTCACAATAAACTTTAACGGGTAAACTGCAATCAACACCAAGTTCACTAAGTACATTTTTAATCCATATTATTTCACAAGAAGCAGAGCACATAGCTCTATACTCTGCTTCAGCAGTTGACCGAGCAACAACACTTTGTTTTTAACATTTCCAGGAAATCAATGATTCCCCTAGAAATACACAATATTCAGTAACCGACTTCCATTTTCTAGGTGCTTGTTTAAGACTGTATAAAGACTTCATTAACTTGCACACTTTTGTTTCATTTTTTGAATAATAACTATGAGGTAAAGACATATAAACATCCTCAATTATAGACCCATACAAAAACGCATTATTCACATCAAGTTGAAATAACGACCAACCCTGTTCAACAGCAAGACTAATAACACACCTAACAGTAACTATTTTAACCACCGGTGAAAATGTTTCACCGAAATCAACACCTTCCCTCTGATTATAACCCTTAGCTACCAACCTAGCTTAATCGTTCAATTTCACCATTTGACTTGTATTTTATTTTATAGATCCATCTACAACCTCCAGGTTTTCTATCAGGAGGTAAGTCAGCAAGAACCCATGTATTGTTTCGAAACAAAGCTTCCATTTCTAAGTTCATAGCTTCAACCCACAAAGGATCCTTAGCAGCCTTATCATAAGAATTAGGTTCAACAGTTTTATTCAAATTACTAACAAAGCACAGATTATCAACAGATATACAAGCATAATTCACAACTTTCTCTATTCCATATTTAACTTTACCACTTAAGACATACTCATCAAAGTTTAGGGACAAAAGTACTTCTATAAGACTTCCTAGGATTTATAACATTTCCCTTAGATGGGTTAGTCTCAACACCTGATCCCTCTGTATCCTCAGCCCTATCAACGTCCTCTCCACTACTACTATCAACTCTAGACTCTAAGCAAGGGGCAGACTCATTTTGTCTAGGAGTGGAATATGTAGAAGGAGTTAATTGCTGATTATCACAAAGAGTATCATGAGATCTAGCAACACCCACTTCATCATTGGGAATAGACGGAACCTTAGGTGCATTTATATCATAGAAATCAAAAAAGTTAATGTGATTTAAAGCACTGTCAAATATTACTTGATCATCATATTGTTTTGATTTAAAGGGATAAACATCCTCATAAAATTTTACATCCCTTGACAATAAAACCTTTTTTACATTAGAGTAGCCTATTAAAACACACTTATCAGCATGATAAGCAAATTTATCAGTTTCATTTAGAACAATATTAAAACATAAGCACCCAAAATTCCTCAAATGAGATAATGATGGTTTGAATACAAACATAACTTCATAGGGACTCTTACCAATAAGACATATGAGGGCAACCTATTAATTAACTAAGTTGCAGTTAAAACACAGTCTGGCCAAAATTTAAGTGGCAAACCACCTTGAAACATCAGAGCTCTGGCAATATTTAAAAGGTGTCTGTGTTTACGCTCCACAACACCATTCTGTTGTGTAGTGTAAGCACATGATGTCTGATGTATTATACCTTTGCTTTTACAAAACAGATTCATTTGATTATTGACAAATTCAGTTCCATTATCACTCCTAAACATCTTTATTTTACTTTTAAACTGAGTGATAACTAATTCTTAAAAATCTTTTAAGTTTTCAAACACTTTTGTTTAAAACTTTAACAAATAACACCAAACTGATCTTGAATAATCATCCACAAGAGGTAAAAAAATATTTATAGCCTTCATAACTATTGTATTCAATTAGACACAGACCATTACCTCTTGTGGGGGCCTGTGTCTGTTTAATGAGAACAATTGTATGCTACAGGCCCCCACAAATCTAAGTGAACAAGATCACCAACACATTTAGACTTATGTTCACTTAATGGAAATTGAACTATAACTTGTTTAGATTTGTAGCAAATTTCACATGGACCATGTTCTATTGAATTAATACCCAGTTTTTTTTTAAATAACTAGAACCTGATCAGATTGGTGTCCTAATCTACTATGCCACATACTTGATTTTAATGAACTATTAAAACACAAATTAGCCAAATTACCATATTTACCAATTAGACACAGACCATTATCCTGACTACCAATCACCAGGATTTTCTTTGTGTTCAAACCCTGTAGCATACAATTGTTCTCATTAAACAAGACAGTTATCTGATTATCTTTTGCTTATTTATGAATAGACAACAAATTGACACTGTAATCAGGAACAAAAAAGACATCATTCAACACAACATTGTTAATCAGTTTGAATTCTCTTATTTTAGGAACCTTACACTTGTACCATTTGGATGACTAACTTTTAAACCACATTCAGACACATCCACACAATTAAACATATCTTTGTCTGTTTTAGTCATATGTTGATTAGCACCTGAATCAACTATCCAATTATACTCATGTTCAAGACAAATAGTACTAGCACAACTAACAAAGTTGTTAACAACACTACACATACTAGAAGAATCACCTCCCATGTTTGACCTGGACTGATCTCCTCCTGTTTTATCACTCACCAGACTTAACAACCTAGATATCTGTTCAGAGGTAAAAGACAAGCAGTACTGGTAGAATTTGAAGTTCCAACAGAAGCATTAGACTTATTATTATTAAAACCAGTGCTATTATCTTTTTTAACAAACTGTCCTCCTGGTCTTCTCTTTATACCAGGAGGATAACCAATCAATTCAAAACACCTATCAACTATATGTCCTAACAGATTGTAGTGAGTACACTTCAAGTTAGGATTAGGACCTCTAGTATTTTACCCTCTTAGAATCAAAATACTAACTAGATTTAGACACAAATGAAACATTCTGATTTTTAGTTCCTCCACTAGGCATCCTATGAGACTCTTCCCTAGATACAATAGAAAAGGCAACCTTGACAGATGGGAATGATTCTCTTGTCAACAAATTTGTTCTCACTGGCTGATAAACATCATCAAGCCCCATTAGAAACTGCATTAGTTTTATTAACATAGAAAAATCATTATAGTCTTTAGCATCTGTACAAAAACACGTGGGCAATTTGAGCATAGCATCAAACTGCTTCCACATAGTAGTTAACCGGTTATAGTAATCTGCAACTGTACTTCCATTTTGTGAGATACAATTAATTTTTTTTATACAATTCATAGACAACAAAACCATCAACCTTGTCATAGGTTTCCCTCAGATCATCCTACATTTCTGAGGCGAATTTAGAAAAAAACTTGACCTAAAAACAGTTCCTCAGACATAGAGTTTAATAACCATGTTAAGACCATAGAGTTACATCTATCCCACTGACTTGCTAAAACATGATCATCAGTGGATCTTTCACAGTTGCCATCTATGAAACCAAATTTATTTTTGGCTTCTAAAGCCAATTTCATAGCACTAGACCATACAAAATAATTTTTAGTACCTTTTAGCTTTATATTAGTACCTTTTAGCGTTATACTAATAATAGTTAAGGCACTAGCATCACTAGGATGAATATATAATGGATCACCTATATCCAGTTTACTAATAAGTGTTTGTGAAGTACTACCAGTATCACCCATTTTGACCAAAAACAAGAAATAACAAACAATCAACAAGCAATCAATAACAACTAGAAACAACAACAGACGGTCACAACTAATCAGCAAATAACCAACACAAATGCAATAGTGTGTCAGGGACCCGATTCCAGGTTCATCACTCTAAAGGTGCCTAGATGAGCCTTTACACAGTTGCAACCCAAGAACAAAGACTCAAACAGACCAAACAAGAAGAAAAATAACAACAACCACTAAACAATACTCAACAAATAGACACACAGATAAACCGGTCCTCACTACCCCGGTATCAATTAGATCAACAAAAGATACACAACAAATATACACACAATAAAACTGGTCCTCACAACCCCGGCATCAATTAAACCAACAACAGAGAATAAAAAACAGAACAATCTTACAGAAGCGTTTAACTCCCTCCTTAAGCAGATCTGATTAATAAACTTCTAGGGTTATAAAATCAGATCGAAAAACAATAACCACACAAAAACCCGGTCAGTTTGCTTTGTAACCTTCAAGGGTTACAAAGACTAACGCAGGCCTTCAAAGTCTAAGATCAAGATGATCTAGATCCACAACTGTCAGATCTGCAAACCCTAGAACTCAAGAAGTGCAACCTAATCAACAAATCAACAAACATATCATATATCACAGCGGAAGACACAGATTAGGAGCGATTTCACTCTGATACCATGAAAAATTATATAGAACAACACTAAACAACAATAACACCAGATGTAGTGACAAAACGGTGACAAATTTTTTTTTATTATTTACCAACCTAGAAAATGCCTAAACCAAACCCTAGATCTCACCAATAGTAAGCTCTAAATCAACAAGATACAAAATACGATCAACTGATGAAATATCAGTTGATCTATAAAAAAAAACACAACAATACAAGATCCTACATGATCAACAAGATGATACAAGATCACAAACAGATCGTTAACAGATCTAAACAGATCTAACAACTAAATCAGAGAGCAATGACTATGTGCGAGATGAGAGAGAGTGAAGAATGATCCAGAAACCCTAAGCTCCACCTTTTATACTAGCATCTTTACATCTTTCACTTTGCACCCCTGCACACTTCCACTCAAGTACAACAAGTTCCCATAAAATACCCTTTCAACCTTCAAGTATCATACTGCACATATACACCAATAACAACAAGTAACATCCTATATACTTGAGCCCAAATATAGGCCCAATCATTACAACAAACTATTATTACAACAGGCCCAACACAAGGGTAAAAAATTATAAATAACTTATCACAGTATATGAATTAACATATATTCTCAACACTACCTAAAATCAAATTTATCCATTTGACTTTTTCTTTGAGTTTCTAATTAACTATCAAATTGCATCTTGTTTGCAGATTCATTGTTGATCAACAACTCCTAACTACTCATTATTTCTTCTTATAGTACATGTGATGTGGATAAACTTTGGGCATGAAGCTAATTCACAAAAGTGAAACAAGAGTTCAATATTCAGCCAACATAATCATCATTCATTCATAAATTCAAGCATGTTCAACAAAGTGATAACAACCAATAAAGATAAACACCTATCAACATTATATATAATTAAATTTTAACTACAGAATAAATAAAAGTTAAATATTTATAAATGCCATGGATAATCTTGATCTCTATCAATCCTTTCAATTTAAACTCCAAAGATATCTCCATAATCTATGAAATCTTTCTAAAGTAAAACACAACCCCACAACCTCATCGAGAATCAGGTCCAATTCCCCATTTTTGGGGGTAAAGAAGGAAGCCAGGTCCGTTCAGCCTTAGATCCGGCTAGCACCACCATCGGCTACCATAGACATCAGCCTCCACCAAGCACCACCACACCTTCATCATCGTCGTTTATTCATCAACGTTTCACCATAAACTGGCGACCACCAAGCCCATCACACCCTCAATGGAATATTATCGAGATACTTATTTCGATTTAAATCACCATCACAACACTGTCTCTCACTCTATTACATCATTAGTGATGGTATAGTGGTAGTGAAGATGGGTTATGGTGGTGGTCTAACAGTGGTTATACAGGCGGTGGTGGTGGGATGATGAAAAGTAGGTTTCTTTTATACTTAATATTTAATAATAATAATAACAACCACAACAACAACAATAATAATAGTGAAAAGACGATAATACCCTTCTAATATGATGTTAAAAGACATATGTGTCCTGGTCAACTAACGTGCATTTTACTCTATTAGAAATACTAGTATATCATATGCTAGATGCGGAAAATTAGCCAAGAGGAAAGAATATTGTGAGGGGTATGGATTATGTGATTGTCTTAGAAGGTGAACAAGATGAGTTCAGGTTAGTTCTTATTTAAATTGAATCTGAAGTGCATTTGTTCAAGATGTCAACCTCTTGCCTTTGTAAGTCTTGGGAACATATAAGGATTAGGAATACAAATAACATGTGATTGGAATTTGAACACTATGTGAGTTGTTTGATTATTTAAAATGAATGGATTGCTTAGGGACAAACAATGCTTAAGTATGAGGATATTTGATGTAGCCGAATGATACATAGTATTCTAGTAAAAAAGATCCGCATTTAGGTTAGATTACCTCAATTCTGACACGAGTAGATAGTTACTAATGCATTGTTAAACTTTTGGGGTGAAACATGTTTACTTTAACTTAGAAATTATTTATTTCATAACTTTTTATCTATACACTCCTTGTCTTAAACATACCTTTAGGAGCTCACATTTAACTTAGTACAATCATTAACTTCAGCCAAGCCCACTATAATAGATTTTAGTGATATGGGTCTGACAAACCCATCCTCATATGGATCTTGGGATGATTGAAATAGAAACATTCACAAAGGTTAACTTTTCACAGTTCATTCAATCACAAGGTTTGATTGTGCGCCCCATTTGTTCCTAAGTGTTATTTTCACTAAATAATTCTAGATAAACTTTGACATGCTAGGTTAATTCTACAATGGCTTCTATAAATAAGAAGTGTACAAAGACACAATGGATCGCACATAATGTCAAGCAAAGTATAGCACAATGCCGAAAAATATAACACAATTTTGAGGAAAAAGGACACAATGAGTCGCAAAAAGACGCAATGACATAAATAAAGAAAAGACACAATGATAAATAAAAGACACAATGATAATAAACATAAATTCTAATATCTACAACCTATAAATTCAAAAGTGAACCTAAAATCTCACATCGTAGAAGTCGATGAGATGGTTCCAATGCCACTTGAATGAGGTCAATCGGAGTCCGTTTGATACCCTTTGTACGACTTCTTATTTTTAGGAGCCTTTATATTTAATTCTAAACCTATTGCTTATCTTATTTTTCATATTCAAACCTATATATGTTCATCAACTTTTCGAAGTTGACCATTTATTTTACACATGTTTTAGGTAACAACATTTGATGCTATTTCAAGATTATGCTACATATATGAGCTAGACTTGGATTAATTTAATTCAGATTTTGTTTTCTTTATTTGTGAACAATTTCATAGTGCCCTGATGTTTCCACCATCGGTCGGGGTGTTACATTCTCGTTGGGGTTCTCCATCTACAATTGATTTTTTTTATTTGCCATTGATGGTTTTCTTAGTTGATGTTCCATCATGATTGATGGTTCTTCTCGATTTATTTGCCATTGATGGTTTTCTCGGTTGATGTTCTATCCATGATTGATGGTTCTTCTTGATTAGTGTTCTCGTTAGGGTTCTTTATTTGTAGTTGATAGTTCTTCTTGATTGGTTGGGTCGGTGATCTATCTTAAATAAAGATATGAAGTTTCTCTTGGGTTATTGATGAAAATACTTTTTTAGATTGTCAAATTTCTTTACTTTCCTTAGAGGTTTTGCTCTGTCATTGGGTCACTAACCCTAACGATTATTGATAGTGATATTTAAGAAAAGATTATTTTAGGAGATAAACAATGAATATTTTTTTTAAAATAAATAACTGTCAATAATTGATTAAAAGGGAATATGTCACATAATAGTTTTCGCAACCCCCGTCCCCTTTAACAAACCTGGGAACGGGCGGCCGCGGCCAGTTTCGGTGGTATCTAGGTTCTATCCTTTTTGGCAGCGGAATTTACATCAGGACCGTAGTTATGAAATATTTTATCAGAGTAAAACACCACATTTTATATAAATAAACACATTGGGATAAAACCCAAGTTTTCATTGCAAACTGATTTATAGGGATAAATCCCATTTTATTGAAATAAAACGCCTTCTGTATTTAGGTAACTTTTATAGCCACTTTTCCAAGCCTTCAGTCCTGTCCAGCTGGCTTCTAGTTGGCTTTCACATTGTGTTACCTGAAATGCGTTTAAAATATTTTGTCAGTGGGAAATACTGGTGAGTGAATCCCAGTTTAATCAAAAAAAGTTTTATTAATTTAAACAGTATTGAGAGAGATTACAATGTTTACATCTACCCAATTACTCATTCAGTACTGTCAATCCTGACTGGTGGGTCATATTACACATTGGCTAACTATTTGTCCAATGGTAACGTGTTCCACATTTTGTATACAAAACCCCAACATACCGGCAGTAATTGTAGAATTACAAAGACTCAATCAGTGCTAAATTGCATTGTAAAATATTTAAGGTTTTGTAAAAACTGTTTACAAAAAGGAGATTACTCACATTGCTGTCTTAGGTTTTCTGTTAGGATTTCCTGGGAATTATCTATAATTTAAAAAAATGCACACGTGTTAGCATAATAACCCATTTTAACAATAGTAATACCCTCCCCGAGACGGCATTCCAACGACTACGTCGGGCAGAACCACGACAGCCGTTACGGAACCCTAGATCAATCGAACAGCGTATCTAATACGTATCCAGGGGTTATGATACTTACAACGGAGCAGAACTTCGTTATTTAGGGGAGTATTATACCCGAGTATAGTGTACACTACGTAGAAATTGAGAGAAAGAAAAGATCGTGAGCGAGTTTCGACTGAAGGCCCGAACTCCAAATTTATAGGGCGTTTCTAACATGCCGTCTCGCCCCGCGACGAGATCAGGGGTAGGGCGTCGCGCCCCGCGACGTAGGGGTCGTAGGCCCTAGCTTCGATGTGTCACCGGTCTAGCTTCGCCACATGGCAACATGTGGCGGCTTCTGGAGAGTGCCTCGTAGCCAGGCCTTGGCGGCCCGCGACGGAATTGACCAAAGGGCGTCGCGCCCCGCAACAGCCCAAAAAATTTTGTTTTTAATTAATTGTTATAAAAATAAAGGTATTCGGACCCTGTTTTCGCGTATGGGGTGGATTTTAGGACATATTGGGTTATTTAAAATATATTAGGGTGTCGAAATATTTTGGAGGGATGTTATATCCTCCCCACCTTATTTTAGAGCTCGTCCTCGAGATCTACTGGAACAAGTGTGGATATTTCCTTTGCATTTCCGATTCAAGCTCCCACGTATACTCTGGTCCTCTTTTGGAGTCCCATTTCACTTTTACCAGAACAAATATCTTGTGCTTGAGGTTCTTGACTTTCCTGTCTTCAATCTGTAGAGGTCATTCTACAAATTTAAGTTGTTCATTTACCTCTATATCCTTTAGAGGTACCACCAGTGATTCATCAGTTAAGCATTTCTTGAGGTTAGCTACATGAAATACATTATGTATTCCTGTCATTTCCTGTTGGGTTTTTCACATGTTTATCAAAGTATTTTATCCGTATAAAATTAAAACGCAACGGAAAATTTTATTTAAAACATGTTACTTACAAGATATAAAACCCGTTTTATATGTAAAACCCAATCTCTGATCCATATACAAATATGCATGCTATCAAAAATTAAAACACAACCATAGAGTGTTAAGAATACTACATTCCAAGGAGTAAAGGATACGAAGATGATGATGCTTCTTGAACGGTTGCCTTTAAGTGTAGAAAACCTCAAGCTTGTATACCCCAAGCCTTCCAACAAACACTTTGATTTAGCTAGGATTTCTACACTCATGAACTCACTTTAAAAATTTCTCATAATCAACCATATCATGGCCGAAAATTTGAGAGGGAATTATCTAGAGTTTTTGCACTTGAAATGTAAACTTGAAAAACCCTCTAGTATCGCACACTATGGCCGAAAATTTGAGAGTGTTTTCTAAAGTCCTACAAGTTCTTCTATGTCCATTTTGTCATACAAAATACATTTAAAACATTGAGAGACATGGCCACCCATCTTGCCCAATCAAGAGCCTCCTACACATGCAATTTGCATGCAATGTGATTGGCCAAAACATTAAGGGAAGACCACGAAAGGGGGCAGCCCTATGGGTTTTTTTTTTTTTTTTTTGCCAACTTCATTTAGAATTTTATATAAAATAAGTCTTGCATTTAAATTTTATAACTTTTATAAAAGTATAACATCACATGTTATAAGACTTATTTAATATCTAACAAGTTTTTATGATGTTATTTAACCCATTAAATAACAAAATAAAATATTCTCTCAAAAATAAATTATCCATATAATTTATTAGTTTGTCAAGTGCAATTATTTAGAAAACCAATTTCTAAATATTCTAAGTGT
Organism: Helianthus tuberosus; assembly: GCA_030545235.1. Classification (NCBI taxonomy): domain Eukaryota; kingdom Viridiplantae; phylum Streptophyta; class Magnoliopsida; order Asterales; family Asteraceae; genus Helianthus; species Helianthus tuberosus. The sequence continues at coordinate 45,283 of JARYGA010046503.1, forward strand.
TAATATTTATTTGTTTGATCATATCATAAATAAATATTATAAGTGTTTGTCTAGCTTGTATTTGGGTATGACTCGACTTGGATCATAACGTACTAGCAACATCAATTTAATACGTGTCTTGGGCATACAGAGTCCAACAATCTCCCACTTGCACAAGATACATAGAAGATTGATGCAAGTAGTAAAGACCACCTAACTATAGTTTACTACCCCTAATACGTATGACTATATATCCCTTTCAATAACATCATCCCCTTCAAGTCCCTTACTTGAAATGATTTAAGTGAATCTATCATTTATCCTTTCGTTACAGATGTCATGTCAAATCCAGAGACATGGAGTGATCACTCTCTGTTGATTTAACTTTAGCAGGCCTTAGACATCTTACTCTCAACGAATAAGAGGAACAAATCCCTTCTTGACTACATACGTCTCTCACAATCACCTTGTATCACACCTGAGCTTAGCCTTATGTATTGTCATATTACTGACAGCGAAGAAATAAGTCAAGGTACAATATTTGGTGAATATCAAGACCCAATATGTATCTCAGGTCTAAGGATACTATGATATTCTCCTTTACTCAAATTTACTTATGATCAATCACAAATGATTCCATGCAGTAATATTTGAGAGCGAGTCAGTCCAATATTTGTATCCCACAATTATCTATGAACTTTGGCAGCAACGCCTTGCTCTATATTCATACCTAATGAATATCCACCAATCCAAGTTCATAATAGTCTTACATTCATATTTGTTCCCACAAGTATGATCGACTACGGACATTTAGAATAAGCAACTTATTCACGGATTTAAACATGCAAATATGGAACATAACTCAAAATACCATAAAGAGTTATAATAATAGTTGTTCCAATATCCAAATACAAAATAGATCAAATCCAATCACTAGAATATCGAAGTCCTAAGGCACAAGTATGACCCTTCATGCTTTGCCCTTTCAAGGAGCTTCGTGAGTGGATCCGCAATATTTTGATCAGTGTGAACTTTGCGAATACATATCTTTCCCCATTTCAACTTCATCCCTTATGTAGTTGAAACTCTGCTCAATGTGCCTAGTCTTTTGATGTGCACGAGGTCCCTTGATTTGAGCAATCGCACCATCGTTATCACAAAGATCTCTAGGGGTCCTGAATGGTAGGGACTACCCCTAGATCGGTAATAATTCAAGTGGCAGATCCATATGAATTATCTCAATCAATTAAGCGGTGATGTATTCTGATTCTGTAGTGGACAATGCTACCCTAATTGTGATCAAGAACCATCTCGATCAGTTTGGAAACTCGTATCCATGTAACCTTTCACAATGAATTCCGAAACTCGCATCCCTGTAACTCTTTACAACGAGTTCTTCTTCTCCAGATCCATATATTAGAAATATATCCTTAGTTCTTCTAAGGGATTTCAATATATATTTAACAG